>JAGFMF010011679.1:4363821-4375008 GCA_019455555.1 Galemys pyrenaicus | reverse complement strand
TTCTCTGCAGAAATCTTCTTATCCTCAGCTCCACCCACTTAGGGCGGAACCAGGATTTTGGGAACTTCCCCTTTTCCTGGGACCACCCTGTTACACTCTTGGTAAAATGAAGCAAAAGTAAACAAAAATCCCCAAAATTTTCCTCCACATACACATAAAAACCCACTCTTCCCTTAAGAACAGCCGTAACACTCTGCCACAATTTTCTGTAACCAACAAACACTAAACCTGAAAACATACTTAAATTAATGTACACAGGAAACCTTTGATCTTAGGCTTTCAGAATTAATCATGTCTTTTTATACCCTCTCAATAGTATTTAATTCTTCAAGATAATCACCTATTCTTTATTATCTTAAAGAGTATGTTTTAAAATAAGGAGTGAAATGTTTATAATTAGTTATTTGCATGACTTTCTTTCCATATATTATAAGATCATGGATGACAGTCTTCTGTCAATTCATTTCTTGGTCCTCATATCCTGCCTGTAATTAGGAGAAAGAATGAGGGAATATCTTTTAGATGGTTCTCCCTGCCCTCAAGAAGATAATTACTTGAAGTCATAATGAACTAACATGATGCACAACTTTTTCTGTTTAGCACCTTAAATTTTGCCACTAAGTATTCCTAAAAGAGCTAAAAGAGTAGGGATTTTGCAACTACTAGTATTGAAAAAAATTGATGATATAGTTCATTTTCACATGACAGTCTTTTCTATCTTGTGGATTATAAAATGATTTTTAAAATTAATTTAACTTACACTGTTTGGTGTTTATCAAAGCATAGGAGCTCAAAATCCTAAGATGAGATATTCGTTTTGTATAGCCAGTGAGTAACCAAACCATGATTTAGGTATTCTCTCCCCAAAACCACACTTCTTAATCACATTTTAAAAAATATCTCTTTACTCCATTTCTCTTTGGGTTTTTCAGGATCCATGTTTGCAGTGGGGCTTGATCTGTACAGTATATGCAGGTCAGTGTTAACAACTAACTCTGCCGGGGGAGGGTCAAGGCTCTATATGGAAAATCTGCTGATTCCTGTGATGTATATATTCTACAGTAATAGACTGAATGCGACTAACATCAACATGTGTTGGAAAGAGTTGTATAGTAACAAGCCATTATCTTAATATGTTGGTATGTGTATTTCCATTATCCACACCCAGGAGACATAAATAACCTCAAGAATACATAAGAATAGTAAGGAAGTGATGAAATTTTAACCTTCTTTTAAAATGCATTTAATTCTACCTTTGTATAACTTGATTGTTAATAGTGGTTGAGTTGTACAACTGGCTCACTAAATTCCTAAAAATTAAATAACTAAAAATTTATAAACTCCCAAGGTTGTCACACAGCTGGGTCTCACATAAAGTGCCAGTATGTCTCTTATGTGAACTTGGACAAGCTCTTTGATCTTGCTTGCCTGTGTTTCCTCATTTGTAAAATGAGACTGATAATAATGCCTACTTCATAGCAGAATCCTGAGGATTAAATATATAAAGTGCTTGGAATTGTGCCTGGGAAAAGATAAGCACTGCATTGGTGCTACCTATTATTGCTGTCATTCTTCCTATTAGTGAGCTGAAGGTATACCATTTTTAGAATTCAGAAGATTCAGAGCAGTTTGTCTTAACTCCTTTCAAACTCTATAATAATGGCCCATACAAATAATGGCAGATACAAAATGTGATTCATCTGGATATTACTTGATTATATCCAATAGTTTCTGGACAGAATTACATTATTGTAGAATATGGTTCTCAGGGTAGCTGGATCATCAAGAAATATGAATAATTGAAACCAATGAAATAAAATATGAACTCTACAAAAATATCTTTTAACAATATTAATATTTTAAATATAAATACAGTGATAGCTTGGCAAACAAGTTCTCGTTGGGTTTCCATCCCTCTGTGATGGTAACATCAGACAAGAGTAAGGAATTAGATAGCCTCACCTGACAATGAAGGTGCTCGGGATTATTAATCCATCATTAACACCTATGTGACCTCAAACAAGTTCCTTAACTTTCCTTCATATGAATTTCCTCATGTAGAGAAAGGGGATCTTAATAGTGTCTCCCTCACAGCATTGCTGTGAGGATTAAATAAGAGATGTTGTGTATTTAGCACAGTGTTTGGCACAGAAGACACTAATAAATATTAGCTTTTATTATTATCATCATCACTGTAGACCTTCTCATTGAGATAACTGCAAATGCATTTAAGCAATTTTTTTAAAGATTAATTTTTACTTATACATGGAAGAAATGGGGTATAGGCCAGAAGTGTGGGGAGTGAGAGGATTCACCAGGGACAGAGTGGGGAGCAGAACAGGTGGATCTACTGAAATACACTGCTAAGGGGTGCAGCAGGTGAGATAGGAGAGGTCTGCTGTGCCATGTCGGTCAGTTCTGTGGCTGAGGATCGAACTCATATTGCAGTGACTAGTGATAGCTTGATAGTGCTGAGACTTTAACCCTTGTGCCACCAGGGAGGCCCAGCACTTGTTTTAATAACAAATTCTGTTTATGGAAGGAGATGGAAAGGAGAGGAAAATTATATATTTCCTTCTGAGCTAGGCGTGGCTATTGGTGCACCATCTTTCTCTCCCTCAATTCTAATCTTAATCCACAAGTATTTTGAAATGCTCCATAAGTAAAATGTTACAGTGATAGAGGCTAGACAATGGCGGGACTGATGTCTGACCCCTTTCTTGACCTTGGTCTGATGGAAAAATTAAATGCATTTGATTGTATCTTTATATATCTTGATTGCTAATAGTGATTGTGTTGAACAACTGGATCACTAAATCTATATTTAGTGGCATTAAAGCCATACCTTAGAACTGAGTGACAGTTCTCAACATCTCATATCTGTCTTCATGAACTATAAGAGTTAACAAGCCTGCAAGATCTACTGACCGACTGTAACATACTAGCTTAAGGGAAATGGTACTTGTTAAAACTGATTAATCTGTATCACATTTGACCATATCCAACACTTTTAAGACCAATAGGGAAAAAGCAGCAATGTCTGAGTGATGCATAAAACATCAGTATTCTTGGATTTGATCCTGCAGCTTCATCAATGCATGTGACCATTCCGTCCTGGGTAAAATAGACCAGTGATTTAGAGACTGAATTCTCCAGCATCCTATATGTTCATTTATGGTTCTACAACCAGGATTTCTTTCTTTTTTTACATGACATGGAAGTGATCCCTTTGAAAAAAAGTTTCCATAAATAGAGAATGAAGCCAAACCTCAGCAACCTTTTCCCTAAGTGGTCATACACTTGACCATCATTTACAAGTAAAAATTGCCAGTAAAATTCAACAAAAACTTACCTAGGCCTTCCCCATATTCCTTCCATTCTTAAGAAGCCACAAACCACAGACTTTGCAAGGTCAATCAAGGAGACAGAATGCCAACTTAGAACTATTAAGGCCCAACGACCTCTTCTTTGACTAACAGTCATAGAGGAAAAAAAAATTAAAGGTAATAAAAATTCCTTGCCAAACAGGATGGTTGAAATTAAAAATCTGAGTGATTTGCATCTTTATTTACATGGAGATTCAAATGAATAGTCATATTAAATGATATGATTTGTTATCCCACTTTATACTTTTGCTCTTGATTCTCACCCTTGTCCTTTGGAGCAATATGAAATAACATCATCATTCATTCATTCCTACAACAGAAATGCATGACTATCTTCCTTAAGCAAGGCACTGAGTTACCTATTGAACAAGACACTTATGTCTCTTATAGTCATGGAGCATCTATCTGGAAAGGAGAGTGAGGTCACGGAGGATGTGTTGCTGCATCAACATTTTGGATTAAAAAATGAGAATATGCTGACTGTGGTCTTGGACAGCATAAGTTCAGCATCATGTCAATGTGAGAACCTGTCAAGTATTTGAGAACACCTACGTCATCCTTCCTGAGTTGTCTGGTCTCTCACCTATCCCAGTTACATCAGTCATTACTGTTACAGGGCAACCCTAATATTTAAAGGGAAAAAACCAGTTAACCCTAAATTTGGGAGAAAACTGAAAGAACTCAGACTAGGGAGGAAACTGGTGGGATTCATGCCTGAAGCCATTTTTGCAAAAAAAACCACACCCAAGAGAGCTATACGGCAAATAGCAAATTTCTCAAGAGTGCACAGAAAGAGAATGTCACGTGTCCTATAGACCTAATGCGTTTACGGCGACCAGTGCAAGGAAAGTTACTTGGGCTGGTCAGCCACGGGTGTAACGTGGTAAACCACGTTGGGCGCCAAACTGTTACAGGGCTACCCTAATATAAAATGGGTTTGCATGACTGGGTCCTCATCCGTGCGCTCGAACGGCACTTATAATGCCCCAACTACAGGCACACACAACAAAGGTTAATAAAGGGTTTTATTTACAAGGGAAGGAGAAATAGCGTAGTGAATAACACAAGGGGAAGAGAGGGATACAGATCTGTAAATATCCTACCAGTTCCTTGGAGCTGGAACCCAACGGTGCGCTAAGAGCTGACTCCCAAGGAAAAAAGGACCCCCCAAGGCCCACATGTCTGCTTTTATATTCAGCCTGGCTGCTCAACTCCACCCTCAGGTCCCAGTGATCCGCTCTTCGATAATGACCTTATGGGATTTGTAGTCCTTGGATCTTGTAGGTCTGGAATGGGGGTCGAAGTCCATAACCTATTTGTATAATCCATTCAGGAGGGTCTTTCCCCCTAACATTACTAGACTTGGTTTAGGGCCTTTCGTCATTCTGTTGGCATTGATTTGCACATACAATGCTATTACCAGCCTCCCTCTTACATGGATGAAGACTGGAGTTAATACATGTTCCAACTACAAAAGGAGCAGAATACTTACCCTTATCTGGACACCTTTACTTTTTTAACTTAAGCTAAGAATATAACATTTGAGACTCATGTTGAGCTTAAAATCAACTATAGATCTTATGCTGCCATCCCTGACAGTCCTTTCATACATTCATGCAGTTGTTTTGCATCTGAAATAATTTATACTTGCCATATATTGATTTTGTGAGTTATGGTTAATTATTCCTGACTATTTAGGCATTTTTGTATATTGATTGTGTCCTCTTTCAGATTTCTTTCTAAGTATCATGGTTTACACAAATAGGAAACATGCCAACAGGCTCTCAGCAACCTGAAGACCACCCTTTGGGCCCCACTTACATTCCTTTAGCATATTGTGTCTAGCCTCATTACAACATAATACTGTTGCTTTTTGTTATTATATTTTTACATGTCTCTTTCATCACTCCACTCTGAGCCTCCCTAAGAACAATGACTTATCTTTGTATCTCCAGCACTGAGCTCAGTATCTGACACATAGAATTTACTTAAAAGTAAAGCTGTTTATTTTGAAGCATGAATGAGTGAATAAGCCATTCAATTATATCACCCAGGCCATGTTTCTCTATTTTAATCTCAAGGCTGCCCTAAAGGACTTTGTCAAATGCCTTATTGAAGTGCAAATCTATAACTGTGCCAACTCTGCTACCTTTCATTTCCCTTCCATTTTGAATAAAAGTTACTTTATTTCTCTGTGTCTCAGATTCCCCAAATGCATTCTGTCAAAGCTTATAAAGATTAATAAATGAAATAATAAGCAAAAGTGCTTTGCAAAACTGCAAAATGTGCAAATGTAAGATGTAAGCATTCTTTCATTCTAGGAACCTTATCAAAAAAAAAAAAAGGAAATATGTTTATTGACCTTGCAAGAGCTTGTGGTTTGTGGCTTCCATTTAGAGGCAGGAAGCAAGACCTCTGAAGAGAGTGGCAGGGAAAGGCCAAAGAAGCCAAATACACCGCAGCCCTGCAGTCTCTGGAGATGGGGCTCCAAAGGAAGACTCTGCTGCCCATCCAGAGCCTACCCTCTTGGCTGGGCTTTGGGACGTTTCCAAAGTCTGTGTTGAGGGATCCAGAGAGGGTTTCCTGCAGATCTTTCTTTGAGTGAACCTGTGAAACATTTTTAGGAGACCATGAACTTTTTTTTTTATTTGTATTGAAGTAACATTGGTTTAGATTGTTGTTTGTATTTTGGAAGTAAAAGATCCCCCTCTAAAGGTTGCTACTCCCACCCCCAGACTACCACATACTCCTCTGGGCTTCTCCAGTGCTCTTGCCTTTTCTGGCCCCCTCTGGTGTTTCAGTTCTGTCAATTTTAAAGGGCTTTTTTCCCTCCCAGTTTAGTCCATTAAAATGTACACCAGGTGAATGGGGGAATTAGCCTTTGCTCTAGGGAAAAAAGGAGGAAAAACCTGGAAATAGCCCTACCCTACATGAGGGTTTGTTCTCTTACAATTTGATGTCATTGTGAGAAACCAGCTGCTTGGCACTGTTTATGGCATCTCCTTTTCTGTCTGGGCATTTCACTGCCTCTGGTATTATTGTCTTTCTGAAGCTATAAAATCCACACCACATTGGGTGAATCATCCATGCTGGACGTAGGTCCTCCATTCACCTAAGTTTAGGAATTTGGAAGCTAGGTCGGGTCTTGGTCAGAGAATCCACCTGTCTTGCAGTCTCTCTCCTTGACTTCCAAAGAAGATAATTGTGTTTAAGGGCTTTTGCGAATAGAAAAGAAAATTTGCCTTTGGCAGGAGGAAACAATCTTACATAGATCCCCAAGCTGAGAGGCGTATTTTATCAGTCAGATGGCCCAGCTTGTCTATGAGAACACTTCTTCCTTCTTGGTTACTGTACCCCTAGTACCTACACAGAGCCTGGCACAGCAGGTTCTCAAGAAATATGTATTGAATATCAAGTGCCATTCTAGAGTATTGAATATCAAGTGCCATTGGCTTGAGATTTTAAAAAGTAGTCAGAAATATATTGCAGAAAGAACAGTTTTCAGAGTTAGGTTTCTGACTAACTACAGTTGGTCCCCTTCTCCATTAAGGGGTACCCCATTTCTGAGTTCCTTTCTCAGGCTTCATCCTTGCTTCCTTTTGAAAACATGGGGCTTCTGTTAGTGAGCACTGGAGCCGGACAGTAAGAGTGTAGTAACTTCCCGTTTACACAGAAAGAGCTGCTGTAGGCCACCCTCCACCCCCTATTATGGTCAGCCAGGATGGATATGAAGGGAGACTCAAGGAGGAATGCAGGAGCTGGATGCTCCCATCCAACTTATCCTCAGTGGTCTCTTCCTACTGTAATTATTCTGCCATCTTAACCTGGAGAGAAGGGCTTCAGGCTGGAGGCGTTCCCAGGGAGGGAGAGGAAGTAAGGCAGATTGCCTGGCTCAGCTCTGGGGGAGCAGAGCGTGATCCCTGCCTTAGACCTGCCCCCACTACAACCTGGAACCTGCCTTAGGAGACACAGGCACCCCTGACCTCCAGTTACCTCTTGTTCTAGTTCTACTTCTAGTTCCACTTCTTGCTGTTGCTTCTTACGTGAAGAGAGTCTGAACTCCCCTGAAAGTGAAGACTCATCCCCTAGTAGCTGACGGGGGGGGGGGAGGGGGGAGAAGGGGGGTGTGCCTAGGGAGGGCCGCGGAGGTGGGGGGGGGCAGGAGGGTCAGGAAATGCTGTATCTTTCTGCACCTTCCCCCAGGAGGGAACACCAGAATCCAGTTGCAAGCGGGGGTGTGTAACTGGGTAAACTGGGACCTTCCCTTCAGACTTTGGAAGGACGAGGACCAGGAGTTTAGCTAGCACAGGAATTCCTGGAGGTAGTTCGGAGCGTTAATAGGGGGAATCGCACGAAGCGGGCGCAGCGGAGCTGCCCTGAAGCTGCTGGGCTGGGGCCATGCGGAAAGCCGCACTTCCATAGAGGTTTCCTCGGGAGATGGCGCCACAGCCCGCCGCTGCGCCGGGCCAGCCGCCTCTCCCCTGTGGATCTCCAGCAGTGCAGCAGCAGCGCAAACACCAGGTGGAGTCGGTGACCCCGCGCCGGCCGCCCTGGGGACCCCCGAAGCGCTGCTTCCCGGGTGCACTGAGCTGTGAGACACGTGGCGATCCGGGTTCCCGGAGCCGGGCTCGGAACCCCACTCCCCGCTGCCCGCGTGCGTAAAGCGAGAGCGGATGTTCTTCTTCTCTCCCCACCTGCGGGACCTATACCTGGGCCGATTCCCGCTGTGATGACCCGTGCGGTTTGTTGGGCTGTGGCCTCTCGGTGCCACAGGGAGCCCCCAGGGCAGGGACTGGGCTGGTGACTGTAGGAGACGAAGATGAGCTGGGAGCCAGTTTCCCCAAGACTCTTCTCTCTGTCTTGGAGGCCCCTAAGTCCTTTCCCGGGGGTCACCAAACATCATAAAGATACGGTCAGGTCGCGCTCCGTAGGGATTCAGAGTAGGTAGTTCATAAGTGCTACAAGATCTGCGGGGATTTCAGCGTGCAGCGGTCTCAGTCGCCGAGATCCACGGTGACCGCCTAATTCTCAAAGTGGATCTGGTTTCGCGCATATTGCCCAGGGAGGAGCAGTGCGGATAGCGACGCGCTCGGCGCGACCACGACTCTGGGTGTGGCAGGGCTCGGGCCCTCTCCTTTTGGCAGATGAGGCTTGGGGCCCAGGTCCCGGATCCAGGGGTCTGGAAGCCGCGGTCCGTGGGAAGAGGACGCGCAGCAGGCACGGTCGTATTGAGCTGGAGATGCCGCAATGCGGCGGGTGCAGGTCGCGGAGTCTGGGAAGGAGCGAATTCAGCGCGCGGGGAGAGTTTCTGCAGATCCGGGAGAGGGCGATGTTCACCAATCCCTTTGCGAGAGTCACTGAACTAATTGGGGATGGTTAGGGGTGGAGAATCTGCGCTCGTCTGGACAGAACAGTTAGGAGCCTAGGGCCTTCCTACCCCGGAAAGCTCAAATCTGGGGCCCGACTCTAGAACTCAGGTCCCGGGACAAGAATGCACGATCTATTTTCCAGGTTTGGCGCCTCCTCCTCCCGCCACTCAAGCTACATTTCTGTACTTTCCCACTAAGGCGCAACACTCGCCTGAAGGAGAGTAGCTGTCTGAGAGCTCGTACAGAACTTCCGTGTTTTGCACCATTTTTCGCTACAGTTCTCTCCATCCGAATCGCAACACATTATTCTCCGCTTTGTTTCTACCCTACATTCAACGGCTGACGAGGGGATATTGTTGTACGCTGGCTTCAACCTTAACCTGGGAATCGATTCTTTAAATAGGTCTCTTCGAATTCCTTGGCTGGACCCTGGCGGCGTCTCTGGGAAAATTTAGGGACAATCCCCCAAGCAAGCGCCCTGGTCCCATTCACCTTCCCTCTGCGAGTATGATTCAGGGTAGGATGAAATACCAGGTATCCTAAGTCGTTGAAATCTTCGGGTCTGTAGTAACTTTTGTGTCCTCTTCGAGCCCATTATCAGTTCCTAACTGCCTGGTTATTTAATGGACGTCCCCTGGGGTTACAGATAAATGTAGCGTTCAAGTGTGCCTTTTTGAGAGAACTATGGTTCAAAGACTACCCCCCCCACACACAAAAGACTGTCAATTATTTTATTGAGTCCTTTAAAAACTAATTTTAGGAGTCCTTTACATGTTCTTGCAAATTTAGCTGTATGCATCATTTTACTCATGAATAGATAGTTCCCATGTAGTCCCCAAATTGTCAACATGACCGATGAGGACAGACCTGAGGACTTTTCAACCTTCAATAAAAAGAGAAGGACTTTATGACTGGGGTGAAAAGGGGCTGGTGAGCTAAGCCAATGAGGGCAGCAGGCCTTTACTATGTGTAAAAGCATTCAGACACATGGCGACCCTTTCGCAATAAAACTTTATTGATGATCGTTTGAAAGTTATGGCAACTCCAAGGTTATAAAACTTGTCATAAAATACCAAGCAGTCATTAGTTTACCTGACCTCATTTCAATATAAACTTCCACAAAACATTTTATTTTGTTCCTTCCTATAAGTGGGGAAAAGAAGTTGAGGAGGTTGGACACAGTGGCCCATTATTGAGGACCCAAGATCTGCAATTTGATGCTCTGACCTTAATCCAAGCAAACAAAGCAGTAAAATTCACATTCTGTTCTTTTTGCAAATATTATTGTACAAAAGATAATGATAGCAATGTTTTGAGTCTGACTGTCCATTGTTAGCACACAACCTGAGTTCAAATTTGGATGGAGTGTTGTTCTTCTGTGGTAGATGTCCTAAGACTTTTAATGGTTGTTATAGCCTATCTGCTCCCTAAACAATGCATAAGAAATAATAGCCACACATTATTTAGTATTTAGAGCTAATGCAAGGTTCTATGAAAACTCAGTCCCCTCTGACCCTCCAATCATAAACTTAGAGGAACTCAGCTGCCATAATTGAGATCAGCATTTAGAACTGACCTGCAGAAAATTAAACTGAGTTCTGTCAAAATCATCATGGTTTCTGGTTCAACTGTATGTGTGCACTTAAACTACTGACAGAGAAAGAAGGAAGCAGTCAAAAAGCACTGATAATTCTGAATAGCTTCTATCTGTGGAGGTTCCACGTGCCCCCACTGATGTATAACTAAGGTTATAAGTCTACCTGCTTTTAGGTCAAAGGGATTTGTGAGCAAGTACAGATGGCAAAGGTTGACCTTGTGTTAGCTGCGTGCTAATTTCTCCCAAACAAGTAAAGGTCTGGATATACTTTTCACGGATTGTTTAAAATATAAGCTTCAAGATAGATCCAGGCATCTATGCATTTATGGTGGTTTAGGAATCTAATATGAAGAACGCTAACTGCCTTATGACCTCACTGGAACTCATCTTGGTAATGTTATGCTTAGTTTCCTGGTGTGCCTTAAAATATTTCAGGGATTTCATGGAATTTTAACTAGAAAAGAACATTTTTAAAATCAAAATCTTATGTAAAACTCTGCTTTCTTCTAGCAGTGTTTAGGTGTGTGTGTATGTGTGTGTATTTCAGAGGGAAAAGTAGTTTATCAGAGAAAGTAGTAGAGATGAAGCTAAAGGAAGTAAAAGATATAGTACTAAGTAAAGGGCAAATTTTCCTGGCGTCTTTAGTTGATAGGTATAAGTTGCAGTAATTTGAGTTACTATTTCATACTCCCAGGTTCTTAGGCACAGTGATGTTTTGTATCAAAAAAAAGAAAGGAAGGAAGAGAGAGAGAGAGAGAGAGAGAGAGAGAGAGAGAGAGAGAGAGAGAGAGAGAGAGAGAGAGAGAGAGAGAGAGAGAGAGAGAGGGGGGGAAGG
>JAGFMF010011679.1:4332476-4363771 GCA_019455555.1 Galemys pyrenaicus | reverse complement strand
AAGAAAGAAAGAAAGAAAGAAAGAAAGAAAGAAAGAAAGAAAGAAAGAAAGAAAGAAAGAAAGAAAGAAAGAAAGAAAGAAAGAAAGAGAGAGAGAAGAAAGAAAGAAAGATTGATTCTGTGCTTCCCTGATTTAGCATTTCCAGGGAGGATGGGGCTGGGGAAGGTGTAGACTTGTGGCAGTTCATAACTGAACAGAGTATCTTTACCAGATATTAGAAGCAAATATGGAATCTAAATTCAATCTTTTGGGCTTAGGATATTTTTGAAAAGCTCATTCAGGGATAAGTTGGTAAATTGTTCTTATAATTAAGTCATTAATTATTTAGATTTGTACACAAACATTCATACAGGCAAACATTAATTATACTATAACAACAATAACAGCTGTGAATTTCATTTATAATGTTTGTATCCCTCTGCTATTAATCTCATCACTCAGTCTACTTTTCCTAGATGTAGAATGAGGTGGAAGGAGGATATAAAGGAGGAAGATTATTTAACCAGTAACAAAGTCATTTAGACTTTCTACACTGATGGACAGTCATGTGAATGCTATCTGTTCAGTTCCATTTAAACTGATTTACCAGGAGGACTTTATCAAAGAAGCCTTGATTTGGATTCACTTTTCTGAACTCTTCCATATATACCAGGAATGAAAATTATCTAAGTGATGAAGAAATGGTTTTCATGTCTGAAAGGTATAAAAGGACAGCATATCATGCACACTTGTTTTTCTTATACTCTCTGTTCAGAGATGTGCAGGTCATTAAGAAGCATTCCTGGGCCCTCCCTGGTGGCGCAGTGGGTTAAGTAGTGCACTATGAGGCAAGCTGCAGTCATTGCAGCACGAGTTCGATCCCTGCCGCCGGCCAGGGAGGGCACCCATGTGGCATAGCAGACCTCTCCTGCCTCGTCCGCTGCTGTCCTTGGCAGTGTACTTCTGTTGATCTGCCTGTTCTGCTCCCCACTCTCTGTGGTGAATCCTCTCACCCCCCACACCTCTGGCCTATACCCCAGTGCTTGTATGCATAAATAAATCAATCTTAAAAAAAAAAAAAGAAGCATTCCTGAAATACTCTGTACTCCAGATTTCATCCACACTGGCTTTCCTGGGTGATCAGGTTCATTAGGGCTTAACTACACGATGAGAAGTATGTCTTCAGGGGGGGTTTACAAATGTATTTGTT
The DNA here is from genome assembly GCA_019455555.1 of Galemys pyrenaicus. Lineage (NCBI taxonomy): Eukaryota > Metazoa > Chordata > Mammalia > Eulipotyphla > Talpidae > Galemys > Galemys pyrenaicus. The sequence goes on along the minus strand of JAGFMF010011679.1, from coordinate 4,362,582 downwards.
TGAAGATTTTGGACAGCAGGGTGGTGCAATTGTAAAATCCTGAATTGTTCCTTTAGTTCTTTGCAGATGGCATGTATTGACTGCAGAGCTTTGCCATCATCATTTCTATTGACACAAGAAACTTTCTCTTGTGAGGATAAAAATGCAGCTTTGATGTAGTATCATCCAAGTATATGTTATTCATTCCTTCTGTGTAATTCAACATATATTTTATTGCGAGGGTATATTTCTCCCAATAAGACTAATTTACTCTAGTAGAGATACATCTACTATCTCTAATATCTCTACCCCTCGCCACCCCCAACCTGATGTGATTTAGCAAATCCATGATGAAGCAGACAGACCATGTGCTGTGTGGTCAGAAGCTGTGGTTCATTTTACACACAACTCTACAAGGTTAACCCTCTAGTTTCTGTTTGCCTTTGATGCCCTTTGACGTAAGTCACCCTTGAGAAACAGAAAGTCTTAGGTATTTTGGTTTCATATCTAAAATACAGACAAATCTGATTCTAAAGGAAAACTCATGCAGTTTTTGGTTGATCCTTCCATTTAAAAAGAACAATTTAAAGGAGACTTTGGAAGTTGTAATTTTTACATAACTTAGTGACATCTAAAAGTCTAGTATGGAATTTAACAGTGTATTCTCCTCTTGGGAAAATTATTGATGGATACTTGCATTTAGTTCAAAAATTAAAATTGAGAAAATGATAAGGAAAAAACCCTATTCACATCAATCTGAAGACTTCGTTTCACATCAGAGTTGAAGAAATACTTAGAGCTAGTTTTGTATAATAAAAATTCACTGAATTTAGTATGTGGAAGATCTAGGAGGTGTGTAAACATTTACTACATGTCTTTATCTTATTTTGAGTTAGCATTCTGTTACTTACAAGTTAATTTGCTTTCCTTAATCTTTAAAACCATTTACCAATACAGGCAGTGCAATGCAGTACTTTCATTTAGCAAGTAACCTCTGAAATCTACTGAAACATTCAAACTGCAAGTGAAAATCTGCTCAGTCAAGTATTGCTACAGGGTGCTCTCTCTCTCTCTCTCTCTCTCTCTCTCTCTCTCTCTCTCTCTCTCTCTCTCTCTCTCTCTCTCTCTCTCTCTCATTACAGCAGCAGCAGTGCTTGGTTCCTGGAATGGTCTTGCCAGGGAGGCTTGTAAATGTACCTTGTATTATAAATGCTGGGCAGCAAGGGTGATTTCTCCCAACTAAAAAGAATTTTAACTTTTCTATTTCCTGACTTTCAGGGGTTTAAATTTTTAGTAAACTGGCATTATTGAAGTTCTATTTTTTTTTTTTTACATTGAGTAATGGGATCATTATTTCTCTCCCCACTGAAATGGGTGTCTCCAAGAATGGAACCATGTGACTAGGCAAACTGTAACCCCAAAGGGAATTATACAGGAATCAATTGCCCAGGCAATAAAAACTGCTAAGGGAACTTGTGTTGTCAGTTCACCGGAACATCAGATTCATAAGTCTGGTCCTGTTTAAAGGTGGTAGTGGGCATGCCCTTGACTTTCTATCCTCCTAAGAAGTGGCTCACTGCTTAGCCACTGTCATGGGTTAGTGTGTAGGAAAAAGAACCAGGCTTGTTCTCCAATCATCTCTCTACACTGGGAGCCTGTCAAGCAAGGCGGCTGCACTGTTGCAGATTATACATTATACATAAGACCCTGGTCCATCATTTCTGGTGCTACTCTCAGGTTGTTGCAATTGTCTTTCTCCTCTGCAGCCATTTAACCCATGTTGGATATGACAAAGCAACAAAATCAAAATTGTAATGCCTTACTGTGTAAAATCCAAAATATCACTGAAACATAGGAATTGGGATAAAATATAAATGATCTCTGGTATTGTTTAAAACCTATTTTTATTTTCCTAAATTCTCCCCTCAAAAATTCTTTTGTTTTTGTTTCTTCTATGCCAATCCTTACCAAATATAATGAATTTTGTTTAAAAAAACTCTACAAAAATTATTTTTATTAAATGCACTGCCAAAGTAGACCTGTATAATTAAGATAGGTACTTAAATTTTTTGGTACATATTTTAAAATGTTAAGTGGCTTTTAGGGTTGCAAAAATTCCTTTACGACATAAACAAATCTTTCAAAAAATTTATTTTCTCACGACTATGCAAAGATCATACATGTACTGAACAAAAGCACTAGCACTTACTTGGGTTATCCTAAAAAAAAAAAGAATTTGGGTTAATTCATATTAATTTTTAAAGCCTTTCGTTTGAATGAAAAAGAAAGCAAATTATATAAAGACAGCATTTTTTCTTCAAGAAAAAATTAAAATTCATTTACTCGGTAAAGATGTATTACATTTTATCTCTCTTGATTTAGAAAAGAGAGCTTTTGAGAGGTTACTGTTTATTTTTTACATTTTTTCTTCCTTAGCCAGTATGTACCCACCAAAAACCGACACTGTTGCGTCCCTCGGGCATTTTCCGCAGAACTACTTTCCAATCATGTCAGCAGAGAGGTGGTTACATCCTGTGTAACCACTGCTTGTCTCAAATGCCACCGCTACTGCGAAGGCGGTGGGAGGCCAGTTCTTTCGCTGGAGGAGGTAGGGGAGAATTTTTAGATTGACAGGACTCAGCTCTTGCACAGGAAGAGAATGCAGGACCGGGCAAGTGGACCTCTTGGGGCGGACAGCCTTGGAGCTGAGGGGCTTACCTGAGCCTACCCAATCTTCGGGAGGGCGGGCGGAGCCCAACCAAGAAAAAGACTAGTGGCTTAGGAACCTCTCTCGTTAGGTCCAGGCTGCAAGAACAGTCAGATTCTTCTGGCCTGCGGTGCTCATGTAACCTCAGCCAAGACACAGGCCACCAGATCCTGGTCTGGATTGAAGTTTCCGTCTGAAACCTGAAAACGCCAGCGTGGGATTTCGGAGTCCAGCTCCTCCTCCCGACCCAGAGCCCCTCCGCCGCCCCTCTCTATCCCCACCCAAGGGACTAGCACCTAACAAATTCTTCGGGTTGAGCAGCTAGAGAGCCTCTTCCCGAGTTAGTAGAGGGGCACTTTCCTTACTCCTAACAATTTCGCTGCTCTTTCTTCTCCATGTACCACCTCTCCCATGGAGCGCTGAAATCCCCCTTGTCATTATTAGTATTTTTTAATGAGATGATTTATTTTGCCGCTATATCCGGGATAAAGAAAAGAATTGAGCCAGACTCCAAGATGCACCCCAGAGCAAGGAAAACGTTACTGTAGTCGGAATTCGTGGCTCGCTGCCACGTGCACGTCGGAGTCACTTGGGTTCAGCTAGCTGTGTTAATTACGCGTTCTAACTTTATTGCAACTCTGCCCCTCCCTGTTTGTCCCCACTATAGTGGTCTTAAACAGAAACACCCACACCTTGAATCCTCAAGAGAGACGTAGGAGGATTTCTCTGCCTGTCGGTTGATATGCTGAGAGCCAAATGGACAGGTCCTGACACTCACAAAACAAACCCCCGATTCTTCCCCATCCTCTCCGTGTGTCCTCTGGTGACAGCTCTCCCTAGTAGGCTGTGCATGGCCAGGGTCTCTGCGATCCATGCCTCCAGGCCCCGGGACGGTCTGTGTTAGGAGGGAGCAGTGCACACCGCCAGAACCTGGTCTCGGTCTCACCGGGTCAGTCTCTCAGCGTGAAGTCTGCGCCTATAGTGAGGAGACACAGGGCAGGCCCTCTTTCTGCAGTTCTCAGTGAAGCCATGGGCCGGTTTCTGTCCTATCAGTGATTGTGGTGGGGAACCCACTTTCTGTGAAGACACCTGCGAATGTCGTCTTCTCTTTGGGCTTCACAAAGAACTGTTCCTGAAGAATAGAGAAATGGTAGAGAGCAACGACTCGTGTGGCATGTTGGGATTCATACCTCACGTAATTAATAGTGTGGTCGCACTTAATCTAAGTATCATGTGTGTTCTTATTTAACCCAAGCCTCAGTTTTATCTGTTGCAAAGCAGGAAAGATAGTAACGTAATTTGTAAGTGCTGGATGTTGTGAGCCCTCAGCAAATGATGAGTTAGAGAAGGGTGGAACTACCACTTCCCTTCCTGGCGCAGAGTCTTTTTGCCGTTTCAGGCTATCTTGCTCTAGAGCAACGACAATACATAGTCTTTGGTCCTGAATACCCGTGGGAACCGCAAGAGCTTCCTGCCCTGCAGCGTGTCCAAGATGGGCTTTCTTTGACTCACATAAAGACTCACGCTGAGGTTTGACTTGGTACGTGATGGAGAAAGGTACAGGACTGGGGTTCGATGGATAAGTTAAGAGTGGAGGACAAATTGGAAGGGGGGACTAAAATTTTAGGGTTGTCCAAATCCTGTGGATTTCCATAGGCCTTTCTCAAAAAATTACTGTGGGAGCGCTATCAAATCCAACACCTATAGGTGGCGCTGTGACAGGGTCCCTAGACCGCCGAACTGGGGAAAATTCCTGGTAACTCTGACCCTAACACAGTTCCAGCCTCAGTTTCTGTTTGTTTTGCTTTGTTTTGGTGGGGCAGGGAGGATAGCGAAGGCCGTGCTGCAAGAATCTTTGCTATCGGGATCAACGTTGGGGTGGTTACAGAAGGGATTAGTTCGGGCTACAGGTTGGGAATTCAGCTCCTGGACGGCATCGGGCAGGTCCACCACTTTGTCCATAGATCACATGCGAGGACTCGAGGGGCAGCGCAGGACCCGGGACGGATCGCGGGGGCACAGTGGCATCCACAATCTGTTAGGACCGCGAAGTGAGCAAACCCAGGCTTTGTGCATCACTGACCATGGGAGGAACGTCCGTGCGAAGCCTTAGCAAGACTGGTTCGCAATGTTCTTCTGGAGACTCGAATCCGGCAGGCACCCCCAACCTCGAAATATAGTTGCACTCTATATAACCTCGAGCGCTGTTTCCCCCAACCTATCCCATCACGACTTTGCGTTTGCTTGAGAAACAAAACCAAGACTTAGAGGCGCGGCCTCCTTCGCTTTTATCTTTTTCAGACAGCCCTTAGGCCAATCGGGTCTTCGGAAGGAAGTACCCCTCTACCTTCTCACGGACGCCTGGGTTTAGTCTTTAAGAACCCAGCAAGCCTGAGTCCCACTCTAGTCGCCGAACCTCGAAGCTTGTACAGAGGCGTGGACCCAGGCAGGGCGAAATCCCACTCCCTCTGGCTCAGACTTAGCCTGGCCTCCCCAAGGGATCCTCCCTCCCTGCCCCTGCCTCCAGCCGGGATCCGATCTTTGATGGCACTCGCCGTCCCACAACCACCACTTTTGCCCCTTGCACAAAAATGTGTTCTTTCATTTGTAGATTTAATAAACAAACGTAACCATATCACATGGGGCTCCGCGCCGTCCTTCTGAAAGCAATTCTGCTGTTGAAAACTGAAAAATGGGTGTAATTTGCGTTCAGAAAGTGATGTGAGGGTCATGGCAATTTTCCGGACCATTATTTATTTTTACTTTAAAGTCTTTAGGGAAGATTTGCTTATATACTCGGAAACCTTCCAAAGTGAGGGTACCAGCAATTCCCACTCGCCGGCTTTCGACGCGCGGGAGGGGGAGGGGTGGAGAACAATTACTGAGTGACGCTAATATGGGGAAACTGAAAAGAAATGTCGATTGTTTTTATTGTAACAGAAGGAGTGAGCAAACAGAAAAACCAACCCGGGTGATCGGAAACAGGCAGGCGGAGAATTAAAAGCGGGTTTCTGAAGGCAACAGGCCCCTCCCCTGCCCTCGGAAGGAGAAAGCGGAGCGCAGCGCTCGCAGCCCCGGGGGTCGGTCCCACGGCCGGACGGCGCTGGGACCCGCGGCTCGCGACCCGCCGCGCGCTGGGCGGGGTTTCCGCAGTCGGGTCCCGCGGGGCGGCCGGACTGTTGCCCTCTGGGGACACGGGTCTTTAATCGTGAGAATCGTCGAAGGGAAGGCGGAGAGACCGCGGGGAGGCTTCGGCGACTCTCGGAGCGTCGGGCGGGCTCCGCTGGGGGGCCCTGCGGCCTCTGCTGGGGTGGCGCGTCCAGAGGCTTCCGAGCCGGCGAAGTCGGGGCTGGCAGGTCAGTGGGTGAGCGTCGTCCTTCCCCGCCCCGGGCCCGGCGGGAGCCGGGTGGGCTGTCTCTCCCTCACCCCCGGCTTTCCCTCTAGCCACCGCCCCCGGCCCCGCCCGCGGCTCCACGCGCGAAGCCGGCGCAGCCCGCAGCTGGGCGCACCCTCCCTGGCCTCGGGCACCGCGAGCTTCCGGCTGCCACGTGCGGCCGCAGCGCCGCGCGGCCCGGCGGGAGGGGGAGCGGTCGCTGACCCCGCGAGGCCCGGACCCACCGGGGGCCGATCGGGGTTTGAACCCGCGGCCGGGGCGTTGGCCGCGCCGTTTGGCGAGGACTGCAGAAACCCGGTCTCTTCTCTCTCCGCCGCGCGAAATCCTTCACTTACCCTGGAAGAGGGGCGCCGGCGGGGTGACGGGGTCGGAGAGCTCGCCGCTGCGCATTCCCTCTAGATGGCTGCAGAAGCCACTGTGCTCGAAAAGCCGGCCCGGAGCTCAGACTCCGGCTGCCTCTCGAACCCCGACTCCCGGAACCCCGCGGGCTGGGCGAGAGGCCCGCACAGTCGCCAGGGCCTCGCCGGGGTGGCTGTTCCGAGGACGGGATAAGGACTCTTGCTCTTAATATTCTGCGCCGCCAGCCCTGCTCGTCACGCACGCGCTGAGGACGGCAGGCCCCTCTCCTGCACGCACGCACTGCCCTCCTCCTGTTGCCCTCGGTCCGCAGTCGTCGCTGACCTGCAGGCTCCGGGAAGCCGACGCTGGGCGGAGCAGCACCGCCTGGCGCGGACCGGGTTTGGAGAGTTGGGGTGTGATTGGGGGTGGCTCCTGGCCCCCTGCACAGCCTGTAGCGCGGGGGTCCACTTCGGCAGCCCCTCCCCCACGCCTTCCGTCAGACACCCTAGGGCAGCCTCCGAGGGAACTAGATTCCGGTTCCTTTGCTGCGTCTGCGTCTCTCCAGAGACCCGACTAGTACCGGAGCGCGACGCTGCAGGTGACCGCCGGCGGCTCTGGGACAGCTGACAGATTTATGAAGACTTTACAGCATAGGCTTGAGCCCAGCAGGAGTAGGGCTGGAGTCCAGCCGAAAAGGCGCAGTTCGGGTTAAAATTCCCACCAGCCTCGTACCCCGGCCCAGTGGTCTCTGGAGTCCCGGGTGCTGGCTCCCCACGGCAGGGCGTACACATCTGTCGCCCGCAGCCAGAGCAGAGAGTAAGACTTCTCTCCACCCAGAATGCCCCCTCTTTCACACCCTCCAGCCCGACCAGCTTCCAGTCTCCCACTGAGTAAATATTTACCCAGCGAACAGGTCGCCCCTCAGAGGAGGCCACAACAGCGCCCTGGGAAGGGTTTTTGGCTTCTCCGCGGCCTGTGTCAGCTGCAGGCCTTACTGGCTGTGTTTTGATTATGGTCTTAAATTTCTTTTAGTCGAAATTCTTCCGATCTCTGTGTGATCTCCCGCGTCCAGAGCTGGCAATAACCAGGGGGCGCTGACCCCAGCTGACCCTTGCTCTCTCTTGCAGCAGCCATGCATTTCTGTGCCCACTCTAGCACTCCGTGCATCCTGGGGAGTGTTCAGAATCGGCCTCTTCCTTTAGGATCCCACTGCCTCTGTCAGTTCCCCGAAGCATCAGTTCACTTTGCCGGCAGAGCCCTAGCCTCAGTTTGTTTCGGATACATGGTGCACCCAAACATCAAAGATTCTTCCTGGGCTCTTGGGAGAATGCTAAATAGAGAAAACTCAACTTAGGCACCTGATGAGGCCAGGAAGGGCTCAAAAGGGGCATGAAGAAGCGGGGCCACCACAGCTAAGATAGAGCATCCGTGCACCTCCCATGGCCAAGTCCAGCAGGTGGAAATGAAGAGATAACAACTGACCTGGGCTAGATGGCTAGATGGCGGGAGTCATGAGACAACTAAAGAAACTGGGGGCGAATGAGAGAGAGGGAGTGTGCTTTAGATTCATTTAAACAGCATTCTAAACAATATGTGTCTAACTCTGGGCTGATGCTTATATGTGCAAAATCCTCACAGAGCGAGCACTTAGACCCGCATGGGCCACTGGTGGAGCAGTCGTTTACCTTCGTTGCCGCCCTACAGTCTCAGAAGCGCTCCCAGCGCGAACCAGCAGAGCACAGAGTGCAGAGGTCGCTATTCCCTGCAAGAGTCTGTTGGAGGAGGGGACAGGAGTATTCTTATTTAAGATGTTCAGAAGTCTATCCTGTCTCAAAAGCCTATGGCATTGTTGTAAGATCCCCCCTCAAGTATAGCAGTCTCAACTAATTTGCACCTTAGCACCAAGGAACAGATGCTTTAAAAATCTTAGATTCCCAAAGGGCCCCCCTTTGTGAAGCTCCAGGAGGCCCCACACAACAGGTATTGGGAGTCAGGCCAGGGTGAAATTGCAATCAAGTCAGACTTTGAGATTTTAGACATTTGAAACAAAACAAAAAAGGCAGACAAATTCAGTTATTTCTACTCGTGGGATATTTTCTTTTCACAAAAAGCTGATTGTAAAGAATTGAGAGTACTTTTGATCTTTCAAATACTTTCTGTTAATTTGAACTTAGAGAGCACCCTTACCATAGAAGTGTGGGAAGCTGGAGAATATTGTTCATTTCAAAAAATACAGATGATCATTAGTTTTCCCTGGGTTCTTGTCACTGGCCAGGGATCTGAATCCAGTTGGCTTCGTTGTGTGTAGATCAGAGCTGCACAATCTCTCCGAACTGGGAAGATCAGCCCGGATCTTGTGTGCACAAGGACCAGTTTGGACTGTCAAGTATCAATATCCTTGAGCCGAAGCAGTACAAACTTCCAAGTTCATAAAAAGGCATTTCTCATTTTGCTTTTAATTTGGGCTCACATTCTTCATAACCCATACACAAAAAGTGAAACATTTTGGTGGCTGAAAACGAACTGTTAGCTTTAGATTTATACTTACAGTGAACAAAAGTGAAAATTAAGAAGCGGGCAGAATCGTTGGGCCTTTTGCCGCTAAACGGAAGATGCAGGAATGACACAGGCTGGGTGTTCACCTTTTGGGGACCAAATCTTATTTTCATATTTAAACAAAATCCCTTTGTAATAGTTTTCTGGTGGGGAGTAAACCGCAAACAATTTTAGGAAACGCGGGCTGAGCTCTGCAGCACGCCTGTTTCAATCGCGAAGCCCACGTACCGGTGAACGTTGACAGTACGCTTGCTTTGACCGCGAGTGGATAAGTTATCTGCACACCGCATGGCCCCTGCCTCCAGCCTGGTGCTGACAGTTGGATCCTGCGCTCGGGGAGGAGCCCTCTAGAAACTGCAGTGAGGGGCTTGTAGCGGGTGTCCATCCCAAGGTCTCTACTTGGCCGTAACCGGCCTCCATCTCTGCCTCATCTCCCTGAACCGTCCTCGTCGCTTGGACGACCGACCTTCTCACACCTGTGCTCTAGCCACCTGGCTTAGGCTGGAGTGTGGTATTGGGGACCAGTCACAATATTGTCCTTATGACAGTCTAATCTCCCTCTCCCATCTATAGTGACAGTGTCCCCCACTTTTAATGACGCTGTTGCCCACCTCCCAACTTAAAAGTTTAGCTTTAACCCTGAGACGTTCATCTTCTCCCCAAAGACATCTCAGCTCTTTGAGCCTCCCATATTCGGATCAAAAAGCTTTCGTTTGCTTATTCAGCATTTTTACAGCATGATTTTGCTGTCAGTTTGCGGTGTTCCTGGGAAGGTGTCAAACACCGTATTTCATTGTATTTAGTCACCCAGGTGCGGAGCAAGCCTGTAAGAGACAGCGGAAGAACTTACTAGGACTGCACCGTCGCTCTGCGGCCCACACCAATCACCGTGCAGCTTGTCCTCCGGTCCTCCTTTTTGGGGGCGTGTCCCTAGTGAGTGATAGACGGAGCCGCCCGGCCCCACTCAGCCCAGCCCACGTTGCTGCTTAGATTGAAATGCAGAACTCAAGCCTCTTTCATCGGGGCGCAGACTTCCTTTTACTCCTTCCTTTTGCACTCTCACCGCCTCCTCCCAGGGAGAAGCGGAGGCACCGGCTGCCCGGGACAGCGACAGTCAGGGTCACTGAGGCCGTGCGAAAAGTTTCTTTCTGGGAGCGCAGAACTGGGGCCCGGTTGGTGTACTGCTCGGAGCAATGGGTGAGTGGCGGCGGGGGGACGCTGTCAGAGCCGGGAAGGGAGGGAGGGAGCGAGCTGGCGAGGGAGGGAGGGAGCGCGAGAGCGCGCACCACTGAGCGTTCACACTCTCCTTATTGACTTTGCTCGTATTCCTACAAGTTGTAGGAACACGCTAAGGGTCAGCGGCGCACAGCAGCTCAGTGAGAACGCTGGCTACTGGGTTGCTGTTGATGCCATTTTCTGATCTTAAGGAAATGGAGCAGTGGCATTAGAAAGCCCCTCATTCCTGCGGCAGGCCAAGATTTGTTTCACATACACGCATACGCGCCAACAAGACAGAAAGAAAAGAAAAAAAAAAGCCAAAAATACCACACCCCAAAACCAAGAAAACCCCACCAAACTCTGTAGTTTCCTCTAGACCTTGTCTAAGTGCGCAGGTCCCCAGGCGGGGCGCTGGGGATAGAGGGTGAGCGGCCCAAAGGCTTAATCTGAGATGGCGAGGAGGAGCGGGTTGCAGTCGTCGAAACCGATTTCCCCGCCTGCTTCGGAGAGTTTTGAACACTAGGAGCTGTCCTCTGTCCCACCACTGAAAACCTGTTTGTAGCGGCTGGAGGCACCGCCGGAATGCAAGAGGGGCGTATGACCCCACCGCTATGGTTCGGGGCAGTTGAGTCAGGCTCGGGACCTTATGGCTTGGGGACACCCGGGTCGTTTGTCCAGGGCGTGCGCATCCCCTCCCCTCCCCCCAGCCCCCTGACGCGTGCGGAGACCGAGTGGCAAGTGGCTGTCCCAAAACCCGGGTGCGCGTCCCCGCGCGCTGTGTGTTCATTTTTCAGAGCCAGCCTTTGGGGAGGTGAACCAGTTGGGAGGAGTATTCGTGAACGGGAGGCCGCTGCCCAACGCCATCCGGCTTCGCATCGTGGAACTGGCCCAACTGGGCATCCGACCTTGTGACATCAGCCGCCAGCTACGGGTCTCGCACGGCTGTGTTAGCAAGATCCTGGCGCGCTACAACGAAACAGGTTCCATCTTGCCTGGAGCCATCGGGGGCAGCAAACCCCGGGTCACCACTCCCACCGTGGTGAAGCACATCCGGACCTACAAGCAAAGGGACCCCGGCATCTTCGCCTGGGAAATCCGGGACCGCCTGCTGGCGGATGGCGTCTGTGACAAGTACAACGTGCCTTCGGTGAGCTCCATCAGCCGCATCCTGCGCAACAAGATCGGCAACTTGGCCCAGCAGAGCCATTACGACTCCTACAAACAACACCAGCCCGCGCCGCAGCCTGCCTTGCCCTATAACCACATTTACTCATACCCCAGCCCCATCACGGCAGCGACCGCCAAGGTGCCCACGCCGCCCGGGGTGCCTGCTATCCCCGGCTCTGTGGCCATGCCGCGCACCTGGCCCTCCTCACACTCCGTCACCGATATCCTGGGCATTCGCTCCATCACCGACCAAGGTAAGGGTTCTGGGGTCAGATGTGTGGACGTCCAGACCCTCCCTCCGCATCTTTGCTGAGGCCTCGGTATTTGCGGCCTCCCTGACCGAGGTCCACGTCTATCCCACCACCTGAGGCTTTTTTTCCTTTGGAAACGTAAGGAGTCCTCCCAGGGGGTGTCCTGATCTCATTAACTTGAAATTCATGCCCTTCGTTTCCTTGCCACACACAGTCTCCAGCCTCATCTCAAACTACCAGACCCATAACATCCCCCCATCCCCAACACATGGTTCGCATTTTCCACACTCCCCCGCCTCTCGCGCAGCGGCAGCCTCAGACTGGCTTGCTCACTTGGAGAGCTCGGCCAGGGCCGGACTTGGGGCGCAGCCCAGGAGGCCCGAGCCGGCTTGGGGCTGCCGGCTGCAGACACCGCTGTGGGCTGCTTGTTTGGGGATCAGATGCAGTCGCGAGGAGTCGGGCACCCTGTGGAAATTGCAGTATTCTTCTTGGATTCTGGCAATCAGGCCAAATTTGCTCAGGCAGGAAGTTCAAATGTCACCTAATTGGTTTCATTCTTATGCTTCACTTCATTTTCCTCGGAAACAGAGGTCCTCAAAGTTACTACTATTAACTTGCATGTTACTGCATTGCTTGTTCTGGGACTAATTTTCTTCTTTATCACTCCTTCAACTTTATATATAGATATACATATGTATATATAAATACGTATATATAGTCTTATATATGCGTATCACCAACCACTCTGTGATGGAGAGAAAAATGCGTGACAATCTCATGTTTTTCTCTCTTCTGTTCTTTTTCCTTTCCCCTGCCGCTTCCCTTCAGGGTCATCCAGTCCCAGTAATGCGAGTGGACATTTAGTTCCTGCATATTTGCAGCGGTGCCACTCCACTGTTCCTTTTCTTTCTCACCCTTGACCTTGTGGTGTCCTGAGTGTCTTTTCTACGGGTTAAGAAGGACTCACTGGGCCCTCGTTCTCAATTGGAGGAAACCCAAGGGTTTTTTGTTGTTGTTTTGTGTTTTTTGTTTACTTTTTACTGCAACAAAGCAGCCTTATCTTCTTTCTAGGTAGGAAGAAAAGAAAGTAAAAACTCCTAGATGCAGAAATTAAGTAACAGAGAAACCACTTTTTAAATTGATCATCGAAAAGTTTAAAAAGGACAGAGGAAAAAGTAGGAAAGGCGGGGAATAGTTCTTTTAATTATTTCCTGCCTTCTTAGGTTGCCACCACACTGGCACAATTATCTTTTTAAGTAATTAAAGCAGAGCCCCCTGATTTCTCATCCTTTAGTTTTCTGACCATGAATTTACAAGATCCTTCTAAAAGCGTAGTTTTATCTTACCAGGAGCTGGTTGGAGATTTAGTTGGAGAGTTCGCTGTTGATTTATAGGATAAACTGACCTCACTGACATTTAAAGGAAGCCCCTGTTCATGGGAAAGTGTGAGATCAGCAGAAATGGGGGCTCACGGGGGATCTCAATTTCTTAAGATAACTTCAGTCTTGTGCCCACCGACTGTCTTTTGTCTGGAAAGGCAAAGAGAGACTGGCAGTTCTGGGCCAAAACATGGTTTTCTGGTGCAAATTGGAACACAATCTAATTCTTTGGAGAGGGGGAGGCAGAGTGAAAAAAAGACTGACAGAGCTGAAAAGAAAACTTTTCTTCCCTGGGGATCCTGCAATCAGACCAAATGTCAGTGAAAAGGTATTAGATTATGGAGAGGAGCAATTCTTCACTTTAGATGTTGAATCTAGATGCCGGCTTTCAACAACCTGTTTTCTGACAAATCTATGCACACAAAGTAATTGTTTCTGCAAATAATCAGTTCTACAAATGATCACCCCTCTGCAGTACTATGTCAGATGGAATGTTTAAAATTCACCTTCAGTGTAGTGACCGTGTCAAACTTTTCCCCTCCATCCATAGGTCCCAGAGACAAAAACAAACAGCTGGTGGTCCTTAAATAACTTCTTTTTAAAATTACACTCGGTTCCTTTAGGATGCCAGTAGTTCAATGGGCGCTACTCTAGGTATTGTGAGGATCAGTTTATACTATATACTTTTATTTGCATCCCTATTAGGAACACAAAGGATAATGGACAGTTTTACTCCTTTTCAAAAATACTTAATTATGTCTCTTAACCTTTTGTTTCACTTAAAAAAACCTTCTCTAAACTTACTACTGACATTCAAGGCATTTATAGTGGTAACTGTATTAAATCTTTATGCCATATGCACATAAACTCATCTGTTTACTGTGTAGATACAGAACATAGAGGGTAGTCACACACAAGCCAGAAACCTATGCAGGTATATTTTGCATGTGTTTTGTGGGCATTATTTAGTTATTTGCAAAGGACTTTGCGGGCCTTTTGTTCTATCTGTTGACACAAGTAGTTCTCCACACTTTTTAAAAAAGTAGTGAGTGCTTTTCTGGGTGTCTCTGAGCACCAGCGCCCCGCAAGGGCATGGGTAGGCCAATGCTCCTCTCAGCCTTTCAGCCCGCACAGTTGCAGACCTTAGTCACCACCATTCTCACCCCGTCGACCCTGGGTCAGGACAGGAGAAGAAAATGGGCATCCAGCTTCACAGGTTCTTTCCCCGATTTGGCAAAACTCTCAGGTTCTTTCCACTTGTTTCCCTGGGACGGACCCGCCAGGACAGGAGGAGGAAATGAAAGACCGGTTGAAAAGGAAAATGTTTTCCTGGAGACTAGCGAGAGTTTGGAGAGGCCTACTCTGAGGCTAGGAAATGCTACTGGGTCCTGGGCTAGAAATCTGGGAGGATGCTCCTGGGCCCCGAGGTTTTACGAGGCCAGTGGCAGAGGACCGACTGAGGTCGAAGCCGTAGCGCTCTCAGGTTACGAGTTCGGGTCCCGTCTCAGGAGGTGGCGCATTGGTTGGACCTTCAGCCTGACCGTTTCTCTTCCTCCTCAGGAGTGAGCGACAGCTCCCCCTACCACAGCCCAAAGGTGGAAGAGTGGAGCAGTTTGGGCCGCAACAACTTCCCTGCTGCCGCGCCGCACGCGGTGAACGGGCTGGAGAAAGGAGCCTTGGAGCAAGAAGCCAAGTACGGTCAGGTGAGAAGCCGAGGCCCCCGCTGCGTGAGCTTCTTGGCGGCGGGGTCTGGAGTACCAAGGACGTAGGTCTGTGTCAGGTCCTCCACGGAGGGGAAGCCCGGGCCAAAAACTTGTTGCTGCCAAGAGTTGATTGGGCAGAACCGAGGCCCGGATTTTCGAGGGCGGAATTGAGGCCTAGACCCCCCGCCAGGGGCCCGGAGACCCGGAGCCCCGGGGCCTGGGGTGGGGGCTCTGCAGGCTTGTCCCTAGAAGCGGTCCCAGGTCTGCGTGACCTTTGGAGGCGCCTGGAGACCTAGCCCGCAGCGCTTTGGCTGCAAGTATCAGGTCTAGAGTTATTCTAGGAAGGTGCTCGCGAAAGTCCGGCAAGAGGCTTTGGACTCTCAAAGTTTCACGGATGCGGTCGGCCCCGGGCCTGCGAAGTCCAAGTTAAGGTGGCAGGCTGCAGGGTCCTCACGCTGGGACATTTCCCATACTGTGGCTCCCTCAAACAAGCGTGACTCGTCCTGTGATGGTTAAAAGAGGGCAACCAGATAAACCTAATAAAGTTACCATTTCCCGATTAAAGGTCACGTCGTAATCTCTCAAGGGAGATTAGTGAGAAAACCTCAAATTATACGGACTAGCTGTGAACCTTTTAATTTTTCTTTCCTCCTGTTCCTCCCCTGACTCTTCAAAAAAGAATTTAAACACCCGTGTGTGTGTGTGTGTGTGTGTGTGTGTTTCCTGAGATAAAACTAAGCAACCACAACAGCAAGAGCCCAAAATCTTTGAGTCTAATTCATCACTACACTGGAGGCAGGAGTTAAAAATTCTCAAAAAAATAAACATACAAACATACAAAATGGATCTTAAAGCAGCTTAAGGTCTTAAAGCAGCTCTTTGAGCAGACCTGTGTAGATTTGCTTGTTTCTTAATCCCAGATGCCAATTCCAAAGCCTCAAGATAGCCAGTTTTTTTTTTTCTTCGTCTTAAAACTTCTAATCTTCTCTTATCTGTAGAAATCAGCATCAACATGTAAGGGAAGTGGAATTTGTTATTTTTGTTAATTTAGGAAAAATCCTAGTCATTTTCTAACAAACTCCATTTCCATTTCCTCTTCCCTCCCTTATTTTGTTAAACAGTCAGATACATTTTAATAGCTCTCCCATGACAAATATCACAAAAAAAGCAGCAAGGAGGGTCTCTCCTGAGTCTGCCTCTACTGTAAGACGTTAATAAGAAACTGTAAGAGAATTTGTCATTTCTTTTATAAAATGGTCTGTAATTCATAAAGAAGAGACAATATGTATGAAGGTGAAGTACCCCTGTCACTTAAATCATTAAATTTTTTGAACCCCCATTTCTTCATGTGAGTAGGGAAATAATAGTCCTAACCTTAAAAAATGTGATGATTCCATGAGATAATGCAACCATATGGCACACAGCATTAAGTATTACCTGTGGTTGTAAATGATAGAGATTGACTTCTAAAAACAAGCAATTTTAAAAAATCAGAACATGCTTGGTTCTGCTAGCACATAGTGAAAAAATGTCAGGGTGTTTTGTTCCAAATGATAAAAGCACCTCAAGCTGTAGTAAGCACTTAATAGATACTCAGTAATTTCTATTAAGGAATCATTTACTGGAATAATATCAGAAAGTATACAGTTGAAAATAAATAGTCTCTAGCTGTTACATATAGTTGGTGAATGTAGTTTATATTTAAAACTCTGTCATAATCCCAAAATCTTTATGATTATTTTTACTACCTTGAATTGTAGATGTAGTGTTTCAACTTGTTTAGATGTGACAAAAATAATCAATATAAGGTTAAAAATATGAGTTTCAAATTACCTATATATTCTGAACATTAGAAATCAATTACCTTTTATTCATTGAATATCAAATCACTAAAATATCAGCTTTAAACTTAAAGAAATTGACCAAATAAGTATTGTTCTAAATGCTTAAAAGTTCAATTTTTTTCCAGAAGAAAAATATATTTATCTTAAACGTAACTTTGGAAATTTCTTAATTGAAATATGCCAATCTTTGCCATTGCTGTGGAGTAAGATAATTCAAATGATGTAAAATTTCAAAACTAGAAAATTTCAAAAATTTCTAAGCACAATAAAATCAGTAGTTACTCTATGACAATTATCAAAATAGTGCTCAATGTTGAAAGTAACCTAAGTTGTGTCATTTTGTGAACAATTCTGGAGTTTAGACATTGATCTCCTCGAGGGTAAAATTATAACATTAATATTTACTCTTACACAAGCAAAGGTTAGATAAATATATGTGTTTCTCTTATCAATATTCAAAGAGAAGTTTTATTTTAAAATATACTTTTCAAAAACTTATCAGTTTATGTACATTTTTACAACCAAAATGAAAACTCAGGTAGAATATTTGTATTATGAACAAAATTCAAAAGTCTTTGGCATAAAAAATTCTCAAACTTTTTGTACATAATAATTTCAGGGCATTTGCAGTTATTAAATAGTACTATATATATATATATATATGATCCTGGTTTCATTTTAGTTTATAAAGGAGGAAACTGAGAATTTGGAATCATAGGACTGAGAGTATAATCTTTTTCCCACAAGGCACCTGTAAAATTACTAAACAGGCTGAATTGGCAACTGGCTATAGGTACTATTTATCACTGATCTAGAATTTCTAGTTCTAGCTTAAACTGCAGATGCCTGGTTAGGAGTAATTATGATCTTGTGTACCTTTCAGTTACATAAACTTATCTTTTGTTTTTAATACACTAGTTTAGAATATTGAAACATCTTCCAAATTAATATTGCACTGCAGTTGATATTTCATCCTACCATTCAGAAATGCTTATTTTACTACTTCATTTACTGTTTACCTTATTTGCTACCTCATTTTACTTAAACAATATAAGTAATTGTATGACTCTTGAAAAATTTTCTACTATTGGTCATACTTCCTTTGAAGAAGCATTGCATATATGGTAACTTTAATGATAGTTTCATTATCTTCATTTTGGGGTAGGTAGTATATATGAATGCAACAAAGCAAATTTAATATAATTTAGCTACAAATTGAGATGTCAGAAATGGAGAACACCCTATAAATACTTGAACATAAGAAAAAATCAAGAATTAAACAAATTGTGATAATAGATGAATTTAAAAACAAATTAATATAAAACTATTATGAAGCATTCACTTGAACACTGAATTGGAATAATTTAGGATTATTCAGAATCCTAGAATAATTTTCTAGTGCATTGGTTAAAAACATCAGCCACCTTTGTGGATATACTGTTCCTATGAAGATCTGAATAAAGTTGCACTGGATTTTTCATCATATAAAATAAAGTTAATTTTGTCTAAAATAATTTATGACTTTGTAGAGAATAAAATGTAGGCAAATATCAATAGTGTGTCTTTGAAATTCATAACATTATCTGTCATGAAGAATATTCTTTGACGTGTCTGGTTTTGAACCATTAGTGTCTGAAAATAAAATTACTGATTATGTAACAGTAAAATGTATCATATACCAAAAAGAAAATTTGATTTGAGGCTATATCAATTTTAGTAGCATTTTGGAAATAACATTTAGGGAAATATTAAATTGCAACTTTTCCTAACCTACACACATTTAGATCTGCAATATGATAACTGAGCATAATTACGAAAGGTCCTTTTGGATGAATGTTGATATCATTGTATCAGACTTGCTTTATGAGATATACATAAAGAATTAAGAGGGGAAGAATGACAGAGGAAAGTCTTATTTGACTTTCCTTGCTTTGAGAGGTGGGTTGAAATTCTAGGTCAAGCACACTTCCACTTGTGGCTAAATCTAGTTTATTGTAAAGTCAAGGTAAACTCATTTTACCACAAGAGGAGCAGATATAACTGATGAGTGGATGAAAGATTGTGGGAGAGGAGTTGGCACGGCTCTTTGTGTTTTCTTAAAGAGAGAAAATGTTGAGCAGACAATTCTCAGAATTTGAAGAATAGTCAACCCTCATTGCCCAGACAGTTGTCATACCAGTTTTCTTCATGGTCATAAGTGTTTGGATACTAACGCATGCCCATTTTATTGCACTGGGAGAGGGGAAGGAATAAATGGACTGACCATAAATCACACAATGAATAGCTAGGTTAGAACTTTTATTTACTTTTTTCAAGAGCTTTATTCCTTTTGCTTACTTGAAGTATAATGTTTATTCCTTGATAAAGGTTTCTCATTTTTTTTTATTTTTTAAAGCAAGAGTATCATGTCATTTGCCTTCAAAAGTCTACACTTTTGCAGACTTTTCAGATTAATTACATACCCTTCATATAATTTTAAGTATATAAGTGATTATGAAATGCCTGTAATATGTTCCAGTTTGTGGGGATAAGAGATGATTAAGGCAAATTCTTGCCCTCAAAATGTTTACAATCTAGCTCTTTGCTAATACAGCTTCTCAACATTGATTTAAAAACATATTTTTAGTTCTTTTAAAATTGAAGTATCAGTGAGTTACATCTTTTTTAGTGTAAACATTTTTTTCACACTGGAAAATCTGTATTTTTAACATTTTAGAATAAGTGACTATTCATTCTTTCATTTATTTTTATGATAATCTTAACTAGACGATGTTGTATGCTCTTTTAGAAAATTTCCTTTAATGCCATTGGGATAAATTTGTCTTTTCCTAAAAAATACTCAACAAAGTAACTTCTCTAGGGTATATAATTTGACCTGTTTTATTTTGTATTAGTAAATCTTATTCTCAAGATTAGGTAGAAGAGAGTTTGCTTTATGGAGGACACTTAGTTTTTGTTTTTTTTTTTAATTAAAAAACATTTTAAAAGGACAGTTTTATTAGGAAAGATATAAAGAAAAAGAGAGGCACCTGCAATGTCATTGTCATAGCTGGGCAGGAGAGCTGTCCTGGTACAGTTCTTTAGAGGAAAGGATTCCTAAGACTTTCATGGAAGAGCATATAAAAAAATAGCTGATGGACTAAGGTCTTATTTATGGAATCTTTAGGTAAAGCCATTTTCAAAAATGAGATTTCCATTACATGCCCATTGCTGGGGTTTCATTTGGAAAATTTGTTTACTCTTCCCTGGGGATTCCATATGTTGGTTGATTTATAAATCATATTTACAATCCAATTAAATAGAGTAATTTAGCATGTTTGCTCCCACTATATTTATGGTGTACATTTGGTAGTCTACTCAGCCTAACTAGCTTTTCAGATTAATTACATGCCCTTCATTGAAAACATTAAACAGATTTGGAAGTTTAAGTCTTGTACGCTTTTGCTGGAAAGAATAAACAAACATCAATGCTACCTGTAGTTGTTTTCCTTTGCGCTGGAAAATTTTACTCTTTTAGTGATTGCTTCATAAATAACAATTAACTTTACCCAGTAGAGATTTATATCTTTTACAATGTCATGTTTTAAAATTAATAGTGAGAAAATTGATGTGTTTATTGAGCTACTAAAGTAAATGAATAGTGAAGGTGGCAGGTACATTTGAAAGCATGTTTGTTCTCACATCTTGGTTTATGCCATTTAAAAAAAATTTCTATATGAAACTTTAAAAGAGGAAAATTCAGACAAAATCCCCCCCCCACCCCATCTAAGTCATTATTTAACCTAAGGGAAAACTAAGAGCTATTTCTGTACTGTTCATAGTTAAAATTTCTTCTCTCTCTCTCTCAGCCAATACATTACCCTCCCCTTACCTTTTTCTACAAGATGAGGAGGTCAAGCTTCTCCAAGCTTCCTTTCTTATCCTCCTTTTCTGTAAGACCAGAAAAGGGACTCTATCACTAAAATAACCATACATATGTTGTGGATTTTGGAGAACTTCTAAATCTTTAATACTAATAGGAATAAAAACATGAAAACAAGTTTGGTGCCTCAAGTTGAGAAACTGGACAACTATGGAAAAAATTACTAGTTTTTATTTTTTTTAAATGCTTAACAAACAAATTTAGTCATGGAGTAAGTAAGGCAACTGGAGGTAGCATGGACCTACATCCAGTACTCTGTCTCCTCCTAAATCTCATAGCATTACCCTAGATGAGTGTCCAGTTCAGGCTCAGGAGGCCATGTCCAGCAGGGGCACTTCTTTGTGCAAAAAGAAGTGGGTCAGGTAAGGAGACTGCAGACATAGCAACAGAACAGCCAAAGAGTTCCAAGTCCCAGGGTGCATCAAGAAACCACAGATGCAATGGCAAGGGTGTCACTAGGCCAAGGGTGGGGGTGGGGCCGTGCGGGGAAGGGGAGGGGAGAAGAAAGATGGCAAAACAAATATTTCAGAGAGAGAAATGGATGACTAACAAAATGCAAAGTAAAAAGAATGAGTAGGAAAATTTTGACAATGTTAAAAAAAATGAAGTTGCCAACATATATATATTTTTTCTTTCTGCTAAGTGAAACGTTGATTTTGTCATATGTAATATAAAGGATTTTAACCTTAGGTACTTATAAAATGTTGAGCAAAGGTTTTCATTATTTTAAAAGTAATTTTAAACTTATCATTTTAATATTAACATTCCTATTTTATGATTCTTGGTACACACTAGCATCAATAGTATAAACTCCCAATTAAAGCTGGAACAGAAGAGTTCAAATATAGATACAAATACCTTTCCATATTGAACTGGAACAATGTCTCATAGGTAATTAAGAAAATCTGAAAACAAAAACAAACAAACAAAAAAAACCACCAAAAAAAAAAAAAACACCCTGAAATTTAATTGCTGTGCAATGCTAGATTTCTTCTGCTATTTGATGGCTCTCTGTTTTATACCCCTTCGAGCCATCCTCAGTTGTGTCATTCTCAGAAGGGAGGAAAGATGACTTTCAGAAATTAAGAAGCAGAATAAAAATCTAACAATGAGAATCAGGTTCTAGAAGAAGAAAGTTTTTTATCAGATGTTGTCTTTGAAGATCTAGTTTGATATTAAATTATATCTATCTTAGTTGTTCAGGAAAAGCAGTATGGCTTGCCACAGAGAATCCTGCAGAAGACAGGAGTGATAACTTCTTTTAACACATGGCTGTTGACTTGTCAGTTGGTCTGGGGTAAATGACTAAATTCCTGGGTCTATGTTCTTGTGTATAAAAAGAGGATAATATTTCATTTATATTCAGAAGGCATGTTTGGTGTTTTCATTGTTAAAAGCATACAGCATCAGTTTTTAGGATGCTTGTAATCTACCTTAATATCAATTGTACATTATGTTGTACTTGTATATTATCCTGTAATTATTATAAACCCAATATTTTATAATAAGTTATAATTCACCAGTTCTCAATACTTAATAAAATATATTGGCTATTTCTTGTAGCCAGGGGCATAGGACATATTCAAGAAAATTCAGTTTCCTTTCCCTTTCTTTCATTTTTCAAAGTATAAGAACTTTGACAATCAGAACATGAGGTGTGTGTTCTTAAAAACCAAGGATATAAGCTTATGCTTCCACTTTTATCCTCATCAACATTGTTAAATCTCATCCATTCATATATTCTACTCCATGTCTTTCTTTAAATAGACAAAATTGTTGAGACCCTTGCCATTTGCATTCTCATAGATGTGGAACTGATAATAAAAACCAAAGGAATTAAATTAGAAAACTATTTCTATATTACAGTAGAATTAGAAAAAGTATCTAAGATATGTCTGCATTACTTACCTTCCAAAGATTAAATCAGCTTTACTAATAATAATTCTACTATTTACATTACATTTTCATTAGGAAATACATTGATTTGTTAATTCATTTACATCATTACTGGGAAGCAAGAGTTACTCCTTATTTCTAATAATATAGAATGAGGGGGAATCGTTTCTTGAAGAAGGATGAGAAGTGTTCATGCCAGAATCAAGCTTAGAATTCAGGGTGTTTTGGTGTTGTCAATAGTAACAATACCAAGAGAACACTGATTTTTAGGCAGACTTGCCTGCCAGAGCTGCTGCCTTTTGTTCACAAACTAAGATTTTACATTTAAATTATTTTCAAGAGATTTACCTTTGTGGCTTTTAAAAATTCACACTGTGGGCCCTCAAAACTTTGTAAACAAGTTTTCCAGTTTCAAAATCAGGCATACACAGTTCTTCTGTATTATAATAGAATTTCCTTGTTGATAAACTAGCTTGGGAAGGAATACTCCAATTTTCATTTAAACGCACACACACACACACACACACACGCCTGATTTTGCAAATCCTATGTCCAATAGGTATTTTCAAGATGATGTTTTAAAATAAGGTCCATGTGTTTTTTAACAAAGTTGTGCATATTTTGAGTTTCTGAAATGACAGCCCATACTCACTCTGTCCCTTTTTACTGGAAATGAAAGCTACACCAACCTGGCCTGTTGCAAACACAACAAAAATGCCAAACAAAACCCAAGCACAAGGCTGACAAAAGCATTGGATAGCTGAACAGAGTCTAAGAGTATTTAGTCACCATTCATTCTTTCTTCACCCTGCATTTCCTTACTATAATGCCAAATAGCAGAGACAAGTACAGGGAATTTTCTGGTTGTTAACTTCTCTAAAACCTTTGTGGAAAGAGTAATATCTTGTCTTTTGGCATTATATTTGCTTAAATAGCAAGACTGTGAATGCATTTAGAATATAATTAAGGTCAAATGTAAAAAAAAAAATTAGAAAGTAGAGTCAGAATATTGTTAGCTGCTATTTCTCAGAACTTACATTGTTTTTTTCTAAGACTCCACGAAATGTCAACTATTATAACATGATTCTTTTCAACCCTTCTCTTTCCTCCTCTTAGGCACCGAATGGCCTTCCTGCTGTGAGCAGTTTTGTGTCAGCATCCAGCATGGCTCCTTATCCTACCCCAGCCCAAGTGTCACCTTACATGACCTACAGCGCTGCTCCTTCTGGTTATGTTGCTGGACACGGGTGGCAACATGCCAGCGGCACCCCACTTTCCCCCCATAACTGTGACATTCCCGCGTCGCTGGCGTTCAAGGGAATGCAGGCGGCCAGAGAAGGTAGTCACTCTGTCACGGCTTCCGCACTCTGATGGGAAATTCCGTTTGCAGCAGCTTCACCCAGGTCCCCCCTCTCAGCACACCCTCCCCTTCTCCCCTGGTCTTGGATCCCACCCTTCCTGCTCTCCAACTCTCCTGCCTCGAAAGCTGGCTTTACGGACTCACATCCTTTGTGCTGATGACAAATATTTCTTGCCATAACTTCTCGCTCACAGAAAACCTGACATGACTTTAAGATTTAAAAGCAAAAGCAATGCTAAGGATCGAATGAGACATTTGTGTTGCCCACACACTGTTTTAACGTAGTGAAGAAACCTGCACCCCTCAAAGGGCTTAAGGAACTTTGTAAATTAGTCTTTGGTAAAACCACATGTGTATATTTATTTTAAATCAACCTGAACTTTTGAAAAGTGCAATTGTTGAGATTTTTCAAATCAATAAAGGAAAATAAATGTAGAAAAAAGTTATGCTACACCCTCTAATCAAATAAGGTGGTGAAATAAGCCTTAATACATCATTAGCAAACCAATCAATAATTGACTTGTTTGAGTGATGCCTTGTTTATTTTAGAGACGACCTGTTTTGTTGAAAATAGATGTGTCACACAAGCAATATCTGAATTCAGCTCCTCCGGTTCAAATACAGTAATGTTTATATTTTCTACTAGTTTGTAAATATGGACTCTGGATGGTGCATTTGTGTTTTCATCTCCCCTCCCCACCCCCACTCTTATCTTTTTTTTTTTTTTCCTTTCCTTTTGCAAAGGTGACTTTCTAGCAATGTCTTTGTCTCTGTTTGGTGGTGGGCTGCTTGGGCTCCTGGACTTGGACTTGCCCCAGATTTTGTGTGTGCAGTGAAAGCTTTGACATCTCATGAAGGACATTTTCTTTCTACAGCTGAGGACTAAAAAAACAGATTAAACAAGCCAGTCTCCCATTTGTACCTTAAATAACACACATGCCAAGCATATAAAGACAAGAGGGTGGAAAATATCTGAACAAGAAGGCTCAAAAGAAAGTCGCTTAGAAACTTATGTTTAATGTGAAATGCTTTGCAAAGACACTTACATGAACTTTATGTTATGAGAACCACTGTGAAACTAAATTGTACTGTTATTGTTGGCTTACCTGTGTGTTCAGCAATCTCAGCCCCAAATTATGTTGTAATTTAAAGAAAATGGAAAATTCTGCTCTAATGAATGTAAAAATGGCTTGCTGTGAAGTTTACATTGTTGTACAGAAGCATGTTTCACGTGTAGGTAAACTGGTGGTGGTATTAGAAATACAAATGCTATTTAATTTTAACAAATTCCATTTATTCATTTCTGGAGTTGCAGGACACAATTTAACTGATGAGTCTTACTAGACCAATTCATTTTTCACTTTCATGTTAATAATAGAGCTGTGGGATATATGAGTGTGTGAGTGTATGTTATGTGTTATATTTTAAGACAATTGATTTTCTACGGCAAAATTCTGCAGTTTTGATTCTGTTTAGATGATTGTTCCTGCTTGGCAATGAGGCTTGAAAATACATTTTAAAATCATCGGTACAATTAATTCATCTATTGGAAAATTAATATATTGTGGGTCTTTTGGTATTAATTCTGTGCAATAACTAAAAGGGCACATTGCTAGATACGGATGTTAAAAATGTAATTGTTAGGTGATTTTGACTTTTTCCTATATTTGCTGTGCACAGCCTACATGGCAGTCCAGTTCTGTCACATCATTTTCATGACTTCATTTAGTACTCGGATGGCTAGATTAGCCACATTATCAAATCACTGGGATATAAACAGTAAGCAGATTTCTGACACACAAGTTATGTTCAAGGAGTTGCTTTTTTAAGCAGCAGATATCTTATAGGGAGCTTTGAAATGCATCTATTTCTAAAGCAACTGAAATTCAGTGCTACAAACAGAGGATTATAACTTCAGGAGAAGAATAAGCAGAAGGAGCAGATGAACTCTCAGGGCCATAGTCTTCCTTTGATCTTGCAAAACTCCCATTGACATCTGGAGTTCCCAGTCTGGTGAGAAAATAGACTATAAACCAAATGGAACAAAGATACCAGTCCAATATTTTGTTGGAGACTTTAAAACCATACCATACAGGGACTCTCCTGCCATCCAGAAAAACTGACATAAGGTACAAAATTATTCCTTATTAGATGTTTTTAAGTGGCAATTAGGAGTCTTTAAAAAATATCAATTGTTTGTATGGAAACACAATTAAATATTATTTTCTTTATCTAAATTAAGAAATCTCTTGTTATTATGCTATTTATATATTTTTTCTGGTTCTTGTAATTTTAAAAATCTATGATTATTAATCGTATCAAAGGTTTCTTTTCTCCCCTCTAGGTTTTTTCATTACCACAGTGAAGTCACATGCAGTAAATTACAAGACAATACAAAGTCCAAGTACAATTTTCTATTCAAAGCAAATTATGACTTAAGGTTATTTTAAAAAGAAGAGAAGGAAAATGGGATGGGATCTAAGGTTTGGATTATTTGGTTTTTAAACATTATTTTTATTGGTTAATACCAACATATTTCCTCTGTTTCTTGGCGGGGGGGTGGTGGTGGTAAAAGTATTGTTTTTAAACTGGCCAGTGCACTCTTCAGAGATCCTTTTCATCCCATCCACATGGAGAGGTTAATGGGTCAATCTTATGACCTCTATGCTGGCAGAACTCTTTCTCGCAGGGTATGAGTATTACCTGTAAGGACAGAACAAAGTTGTACAATAGACACAATCTGATTTCTCTTGTTTTCCCCTACTTTTAACGACCCTCTTATTGAATATTGGACTGAAATATAAATTAACAAACAAGTTGGAAAGGATGTACAACCGTAGACTGTATATGTATATACAGTATGTCAAAAACTTTTATTTTTATACTTCAAATGCTCTAAATAAATAAAAAATAATAATTACCATGCTATCTTTTATTTTTTATTTTCAAAATACCTAATAACAGCCTCATGGGAGAACTATCCTGTAGTAGTTAAGAACAGGTGTTTTCTAGAATGTGCAAATATTTTTGTTGATTTTTAGCTACTGAAGCAGTATCATTTCAGGATGCAGAATTAAAATCAAGTTTGGTTACATCAAGGACAAGGAGATTTTTTTTTGGAGTGCATGTCACTACAGGAATCCTCAGAAATGCTAAGAATGTAGTTCTACTTTGAAACATTTTTCCTTTCATAATATATATTTTAACAATGTAGATAGCAGACTTCACACCCTAAACTCACTTAAAACTAATAACCTAGAAATGTAGTCCTCTTCTAAACATTGTTCTCACTTCTTAGTAAGAGTTCTGAACAGAGGTATTTGGATGCAAATATAAACGGCACAAATGGACCCAAGGAGTGGTTCCAATTTATGATTTCACATGAAAATATTTCAGCAACAAAGCTTGTTTTCAAAAGAACTATGTGAAAGAAAAATAGTTTATGTTTTCTTTTTGCCATAAAATACTTTAAATATCATGCTTTTAATATGTGACCTGCTGTAAACAGCAGTTCCGAATGTAAAGTAGATTTAGGAAAATATAGCTGAAATCTGTATTATTACTAAAGTAAACCAACAGGTTTCTACTTTAGCATAGTACTCCTAAAATTCAATATTTTGAAAAGGTATTTTAGTGCATTTAAAAAATGTTTTTCTTGTGTGCTTTAACTATTACTTGTGGCAGAAATTAATTCCTCATAGAAACTGCTTACACCTTGGCTTAAATATTTTTAACCCAGTTATTTCTTTGAATAATTCTTAAAGACAGGATCATAGAATGATTTATTTTCAAGAACTTTTTAAGCATTTCTTGACAAAAATAATTATCAATATAATCAAGTTTCAGAGCACAAAATTTATATTGCTTTTGTGAAATATATATGATTTCTATGCTTTTTCTCTCTATTCAGTTTATGTACTTCATTGTCTCATCTATTTATTGTTTCATGATTTTATGGGCCTGTCAAAACCATGTTCTCAATTTGTCTAAAGATAATTTCAGATGTATCAAATAAGTTCTTTTTTGAACAAATAGTTTTCCCCTCTATAAATGTATAATCATCTGATAATCATTTTGGCTTAGCTGATTGAGCATGTCTCTTTATAGTGCGACATAGCAAATATCCATTATCTCAGAGGGGGAACACATCGCAGGCCATTACCAGTTCTCCTGAAGCCATGAATAGGCGTATTCATAAACCAGCAGCATCACTGCACCACCTGGAAAAGAAAAGATCTGGTTTTTACTGCAAACTCTGTAAAATAGTGTTGTCTTACCCACTGAGTTTGTGAATCCATGACGTGTGACACAGCCTACCCAGCAGAGGCTGCTTTGTGGGAGATTCTCAGTCCTCGAGCTACAACACACAGAACACAATTGTGGAACATGCTCAGGGTAAAAATCAAGACAATTTTAGTCTCCAAATACATTTTTCCCTATGAGTTTCTGTAACTTTCATCATTTCTCATCAGATTCTTTTTTGGCACGTTTAATTTTTAAAAGTAAATAAATTTACGCATATTTAGTCATGTAAGGGCATGCAGCTTTCCTGTGAATAGAAACCTTCCTATGTAGGCAAAAGATTTATCTTTTTCAATCCATAATCAACATTGTTGTCCTTGCCTTCAAGAAGGAGAACTCTGGGATGGTGTTTGATGAATGAGTCGGGTTTTCTTTGACAGCTTTCAAACTGAATTACATGTGAAAAATATTCTTTTTCAGAAAATGAATAAAAAGTGAATGTTTAAAAATGTGTTACAAAATTTAGCTAGCTTTCAACCTCCTTTCGTTTTCATTCCTTTCATGTGCCTCAGTTATACATGACTGAAATTTATAATTGGGGGGAGGGGGTTGGATGGCATAGACCACCGTTTGTTTGGAAGAGAAGAGTTATATAACTGACTGCAAAGAGACTTGTTATTTAATATGTCAACAGGAACA
The DNA here is from genome assembly GCA_019455555.1 of Galemys pyrenaicus. Taxonomy (NCBI): domain Eukaryota; kingdom Metazoa; phylum Chordata; class Mammalia; order Eulipotyphla; family Talpidae; genus Galemys; species Galemys pyrenaicus. The sequence goes on along the minus strand of JAGFMF010011679.1, from coordinate 4,333,926 downwards.
TGATACAGAAAAACAGGCACTGAAGCTGCTGGGCACCTGGATATCAGGAGAAGCATTTATATGTGGATGATTTTGTATTTTATCTGATGTAGCAAGTAGCACATGTTCCATGCTCTTTAAGATAATCTCTATTTATTCATGTCTGTGTGAAAAATATTACAAAGTCAAAATGTGGACAAATATCCCGAGCACAACTTAGGGAAGACTTGGCTGCATGAACTGAAGATTGATTTTGATGGAAAGAAATAAAACTTGATTTTGATCTTAGTTATTTTGTACACACTGCCATGTGTTTTATTTATTTATTTTTTTCAGTCTACAGGCCACACATGTTTGTGTAACTATATACCAAAGATAATTATCTGCCTGTAATTTTCATTTTTAACCTATGATGATACTCTATTAGACCCCTCCTCTCAGCTGCTATAACCCTTTTGGAGCTCCAGCAAAAAAAAAAAAATTACATGTCAACATGTATGTAATTGCTGTGCATACTATTATTAACTGTTCACAGTGTAAAACCACATGTAGAATTACTCTCAGCCTAGTGATACTTGGAATTGAAACCACAGAATTCATCACCTTTCTTTCCTGGTAGATACCTGACTGTCAACCACTTAAAGGTGCTAAGATTGTTAGAAAAAGATGATGGGATGCTTTTCCAGAACTAAGGATGAAAACTCTAAGTTCACCATTTTTTTTCCATCTCTGTCTTTCAGTCTGTCTCTCTATGTCAAAAAAAATCTTATCCTTAGTTCAAAAATCTTACATGTCTCTCTACCTTTCTTTCCTTGAAAGTTACTAGGACTTGCACATTTGAAATGAGTGTGGAGGCCAGGTCCTCGAGTGAGCATTCTAGTTATTCAGTTTTGTTTAGCTTACACAGTTAGTTCTCAACAACTCTTGTCATTGGATTTAACACCACAGTAACTCAGGACACCTCATGCAAAAACATTTAAAAAGCCAACCAAACATTTGCAAGCCTCTAACAAAACTTGGGGTCAGATTATTTAAGAGTTTTGGATTAAGGTTCCAGTCAATTAGCTTTTTAACTAAGTTCTTCCTGGTCAGAAGCTCCATCCCCTTCTGAAAAAGCTGAGTTGGGGGCAGTGCAGTGATTTTCTCAAATGCTACAAGCTGAGTTGGGGGCAGTGCAGTGATTTTCTCAAATGCTACGTCTACTAGCAGATTTTTACTGGGTGGTGAAGGAAATACACCACATACTTGCAGAGAGAGCTGCATAAAATCACCAATATTCCTTATTATTGAAACAATGACTAACAGAAGGAGTATGGGTCTCAAATATGAAGCAAAACTCATGCTCAAATTCCAAAGGATGTTTGAAGAGATGAACTGGGAGTTGTGGGAGTGTTTTCTGAACAAGTGATACTGTGAAGTATTCACTAGCTTCAATTTCCAGTCAATTGTTCTCTATATTTTAGATGCTGTT
>JAGFMF010011679.1:4319976-4327476 GCA_019455555.1 Galemys pyrenaicus | reverse complement strand
GCCAACTTCAATCCTACCACACCACCCTTAGAGGAAGAAGCATTCCCAGTCTCTCCTCCCTGCCCATGAGCAACTCACCCCAGATTAACCACATCCCTTCCCCTGCTCACAAAGGTGGTAATGATTGTAATAACACTAAACATTTATGCATGTATTCTGTGCAAATTTCCATGTATTACCTCAGTTACAATCTTTGAGGCAATAAATATTATCATTATTATTCCTATTTTACAAATGAGTTAACTGTAGGTTAAGAAGAAGGGGATTCTTGTTACATCCAAGAGAACCCAAGAACCCAAGATTTTGCCTTAGGACATTTTTTTAAACTGATACTTTTAAGGGTTCTTGGGTGGGTTGATGGGGGAGGAGTACAAGAACCTCCTGGAATTATAAGCCATACTTCTGTATTTAGATTATAAGCCATACTTGTGTATTTAGAACTTTCTGTAGAGGATGCATATAGATTTTATCAGGCTCACCAAAACTTAAAAACAACTTCATAAGATTTATTTTCCCCACTGGTACTTTATAAAGTAAGAAAAGGACAGTGAAGGGTTGAAAGCATTAAGGCTGAAAGCAGAATCCCTCGTTTTCTTGGGGGTTATCAGGCTATTCACCTTTACTTTGTGAAGACATTTGCATATACATTCTTGCTCTGGATACCTCAACCACATGTGTGAACTCAGTGGTCTGAGAGTATGGTCCCTATACCACTGTCATTAGTATTTTGTGGGGGACTTACTTGAAATAAAAATTGGAGTTCCAGCCTCCCTGGTGGTGCAAGGGGTTATGTCTCAGCACTATGAAGCGATGGCAGCCATTACAACATGAGTTCGATCCCTGGTCAGAATGTGCAGCAGACCTCCTCTGTCTTACCCACAGCTCCCCTCAGCAGTGTATTTTAGTTCATCTGCCTGTTCTGCTACCCACTCTGTCTCTGGGGAATCCTCTCATCCCCACCGCCCTGCACCTCTGGCCTGTACCCCAGTTCTTGTATGTATGCATAAATAAATAAATCTTTTAAAAAATTTCTTTAATAGAAGCAAGGTCTTGTTTCTTTGAGGCTGCAGAAGACAATGCTGTTAACTCTGTTCAACCTCACCTACTCCAGCTCAGTTCAAAGAGAAAATACACATCTGTGAGATTGTTGGGTCTGAGTGACATTGATCAGATAGTCTGAGAGTGGGTCTTTCTTTTTTTTTAAACTTTTTTTTAAAGATTAATTTATTTATGCATACAAGGGCTGGGGTACAGGCCAAAGTTGTGGGGTGTGTGTGTGAGAGGATTCACCAGAGACAGAGCTGGGAACAGAACATGCAGATCAACAGAAATACACTGCCAAGGGCAGCAGCGGGCAAAGCAGGAGAGGTCTGCCTTGCCATGTGGGTCATCTCCCCAGCCGGCAGCAGGCATCAAACTCATGCTGCAGTGACTGCAGTCTGCTTCATAGTGCATTGCTTAACCCACTGCGCCACCAGGGAGACCCCTGAGTGGGTCTTTCTAAACTGATTATCAGTGGATCATTCCAGCATTCCTTTTAACAATCATGACAACAAATAACAAAACCACTAGCAAAATTAATAGAAATAATAACATACATGTTATAATATTTATATTATTTTTCACAAGTTTCATTAGGATACATAATGTTATATTAATGGTACTTATTGTTAGACATGTCATAGGCAAATATATATACAAAAATATATATTATATGATAACCCCATGAATCAGGAGCATAAGACCATTACAAATAAGGACATGAAAATTAAAAATTTAAGTAAGTGGTCCAAAATAAGTGGTCTTACTGCTTGTAAGAGGTGAAACATAGATTTGAATTCAGGTTCTTCTTGAAGAAAACACGTGGGAAATTGTTCATGACATTGGTTTGGTGATGATTTCACGGATATGATACCAATAGCACAGGGAACCAAACTAAAAGCTTTTGCATAGCAAAGAATACAGAAGAGTGAAAAGGCAAGCTATGGAATGGGAAGAATAAAATTGCAAACCACGTATCTGATAAAGGGTTAATATCCCAAATATGGAAAGTACTCCTACAACTCAATACTGAGAACTCTAATAATGTGTTTTAAAAATGGGCAAAGAGCCTGAATAGACATTTCCCCAGGGAATGGCCAACAGGTAACATGAAAAAGTGTTCAATGTCATTACACATCTGGGAGATGTACATCAAAACCAACGTGAAATATGTACCAGAATGGCTATTATCACAAAACAAAAGACAACAATTTTTAGACTGATATGGAAAAATGAAACCCTTCTCACAGTTAGTGGAAATGCTATGAAAAACAGTATTTAGTTTCTTAGAAAATAAAAATTGAACTACCATATGATCTAGCAATCCCACTTCTGGTATTTATCCAAAATAATAGAAATTAGTATTTTCAAGAGATATTAGTACTTTACATTTAAGTATTTTAGCACAATTTACAGCAGCTAAGTTTTGAAAACAACTTAAATGTCAACTGACAGGTGAATGGATAAAGATTTTTAAAAGTATATATAGATGCACTCTTTAGCCTTTCAAAAGAAGTGAATTTCGCAATATGTTGACAACATGGACAAACCTTCAGGACACTGTGCTCAGTGAAAGATCCACTCACAGAAAGACAAATACTGCAAGATTCCACTTACGTGAATTATCTAAAATAGTCAAATACAAAGAACCAAAGAGTGGGATGGTGGCTGCCGGGGGAGGATGGAAAGTTACTAATCAATAGGCAGAAAATTTCAATTAAGCAAGATGAATAAACTCTAGAGATCTGCTATCTGAAATTGCACCTATAGTCAGCAAAAATGCATCACACTTAAATATTTGGTGAAGCTAGAGCTCATGCTAAGTATTTTTACTACAATACAATATTTTTTAATTGATGGAAGAAAAGAATATTGCTAACCTAAGTAAAATATTTAGGATGGCCCACACCTTAATAATATAATTGGAAGTCTTAGGATTAAAAATTTCCAACTTCTATAATCTGCTCCAACTGTTAACAAGCAGGAAACTTCTTTTGTTCCTAACCCACATTCCTCATGCATAACTCTAAATTATTTTTTGCTCAATTGCAAGGGCAATTAACTGACAACATTGTGATGTAATTCATTAGGATTTAAACACTTATTGATACAAACTTTTCTTCATCACGCAGAAAAACCATGGTATCTTTTAAATCTTTATAAGTAGTATTATTTTCCTAGCTACAGAGGAGTAGTATTTTTTTTCTCTATATATTTTCCTTTTTTTCTCATAAAAGATGGGCTTATCACTAAACTGTAACTGAATAGCTTGGAATATTAATGAATTATGTATGCATCCACCTTATTTTGTGATAGCAATATAATGATTCAAAGCTTTTAAGCATTATCTATTCTTAAAGATAAATATTATGTGATTCTCCTGAAAAAATTTTAAGAATCATGTTAACATTCCATTGCAAAAATTAGAAAATTGAGATAGGGAGGTGTAAGTGGCCAAAGAGGCATGGATTTAATGTTGCTAGTCAAAAATGGTTAATAGAGCCTCCATAGTGGCAGAGTGGGTTAAGCAATGCACTATGAAGCAAAGCATAGCCACCACAGCATGAGTTCAATCCCTGCCTCAGGCCAGGGAGGGGACCCACATGGCACAGCAGATTTCTCCTGCTTTGCCTGCTGCTCCCCTCAGCAGTGTGTTTCAGTCAGTCTGCCTGTTCTGCTCCCCACTCTGTCTCTGGTGGATTCTCTCACCTCCCTGGACTCTGGCCTGTACCCCAGTTCTTGTATGCATAAATAAATAAATCTTTTTAAAAAAATAGTTAACATAGATTTGTGATTTAAGAACTAAATTTACTTTTCAAGAGTGACTGAGGAGAAAATAAAAGGGAATCTGGGGGCCCTATGAGGAGTTACACAGTTTTTATGGTTTCACAAAGTATGCCTATTCAGAACTCCCATTCTTCTCCCTAGTCCCCCAGTGGGTAAGTTGTTTGATAATGAGAATGTCACAACTGTGTGATTCAAAATGAATGGAGTTCTTGATATATATATTACTGAGTAGTTAGATTATATACGATGAGGCTAAAGGCAATTTTAATAGGATCTATCACAGTTATTCTTACAACCTAACAAATGCCCAGTTTGTACCAACAACACACATCAATTCTATACTTTAATTCAATCTCCTCGTTTGTAGCACATGACTATCACCAGCCGGTGGTGTGGTCAGGATGCAGGCCTTCATTTCCTCAAGACTGTAAGTGAGCAGCAATGTATTCATTATGTGATGTATTCCCTCGTGAAGAAAGTGCAAAAAATTAACTCTAATATTGAGTGTTTGAACATTTTCCTTTCTTTTTGAATCACCGTGCACACATGATCTCAGAAAAAGATTTGAAAAAGTCTCCCATGGTATCCTGAAGAAAAGACATTGAATTAATAAGATACTAAATGGAGGGTGGCTGAGATTATAGCCAGAGGAACATTCATATGACTGAAAAATGTGCCCATTTTGGCAGCTTATGTAGCTGGGTGAAGATGAGGAAGACTGTTCACTGGAGCTGCTGGTGATGCAGATTGGGAGAGGAAGCAAGAACGGCAGATGAGAGACTCCACATTAAAAATTACCAGCACTCTTACACTCAACTGAACCCACAGGATTAAGTTTAAGCTTAGTAAAGACAAACTGCTTAAGTATAAGATAAGGAAGACTTCAATGGACTGCAGTTCATTAATCTGGGGATTTTAATAGACCATGAAGATTTATACATGCCAACATCTTGATGTAAAAATAACACCCATTTTCTCTCCTCACCACCCTTGACAAATCACCCGGCAACTCATCCCTAGACAATCTTTGGCTGTATGAAGAAAAGCACATCTTCAGATCACAGGAAGGGTTGACCACGGTGGACCCTGACTGTCTGAGCTCAAAACCTAGCATTGTGATTCGTTCTGATATTGGCCAATCCGATGCACTTACAGAGGAAGAGACAGACCAGACCTCACAGAGGACCAGAAGCCACGTCATTCAAAGAGGTATCAAGGAGCTGTGAATTTCTTCTGAAGAAGGAAAGACTCCGACTCCTATATCCATAAGAGGCCAATACCACAGATAAGGGCACAGGGTCTGGTGTCTTTGATAGGCCGTAGTGGAGATGGGACTTTGACTCTCTTTGTGAAAACTCCTCAATATCTCCTAGAGGAAAAGGCTGTGCCGTGTCACATTTATCTTTGCATGTGTGCTGGGCCTGACACATCACAGGTGTTTGACACATGCCTTCTCTCTCCCTTAAAAAGATATATTACACAAAGAACCAAGGCCTCAGAAGCAAAGGAGTACCTACATACACTGGTTAAGTACCTGGTAGCAACTGCAAGGCAAATAACAACAGCTCATCATTACCTTCCCACAGCTGGCACATCATGAAAATGATGTGGTGAGAGGAGATGGTAGTTGCCTCCTGGTAACCAAACAAGAAGGCAGCTTGAGTGAGAGTGAACTGTGTTTTTTTTCCTTTTATTATTATTTAAAGAAGACATTTGCATGTTAGACATTGTTAGTTTTAGTGAGTGGAAGTCAGCTAGGAGTCAGCTCTCAGTAAAACTGTTCATTTTTTTCTAATCTTGGCTTTCTTTTGTTGTTTTGTTCATCAACATTAACAAATGAATTCCCCCCCTCCACCTCCCGCCCCTGATGTCATGATATCATGCTGTTTTGTCCCCCAATGAAAATACCTACTATTGGCCTCCCCGGTGGCGCAGTGGGTTAAGCAACACACTATGAAGCAAACCGCAGCCACTGCAGCACGAGTTCGATCCCTGCTGCCCGCCAGGGTGGGGACCCACATGGCGCGGCAGACCTCTCCTGCTGTGCCCGCTGCTCCCCTCAGCAGTGTACTTCCATTGATCTGCCTGTTCTGCTCCCACTCTCTGTGGTGAATCCTCTCACCCCCCACACCTCTGGCCTGTACCCCAGTGCTTGTACGCATAAATAAATAAATCTTTTAAAAAAAAAAAAAAAAGAAAATACCTACTATTGAAGCTTAATTAAAAAATACAGTTGTTTCCTCTTCACAGCTATCAGAAGAATCTATTACAGTGTTTGTTTTTTCTTCATGTGAGATAATTTGGGGAAATGCTAGCTCCTCACTCCACAGAAGGTCACTAACTAAAATGAGATGGTTTAATTGATAAACATTCTTTAAGGAATGTGGAGTATTCCCAAGATCCTATCCTTGCAGGATTCTGGGCTTTGGAATGAAATCAAAGTCTTGTTAAAAGCTCAGCATCTAAATGTAGCCATTCAGAAAATAGCCATGAAAATTTCTTTTTCCCCCCTAAGCTATCTGTTCTTTAAAGTGTTGTGAAATGTAAAATAATTTTAAAGGTCTTACCCACTTAGCTCAAATTATAAAATACAAACAATGTCAAAATGGGTTAGGGTTTATGCATAACAGTTATCACTGAATTAGTTCATACATATATGGAATTTCATAACTATTCACACATACAAATACCTTTTACTCTTTTGATCTCTGGTCTCAATTTCTCTATCTCTTTGTATATGTACATATAAAATACATAAATAAATATATATGAATATGTATATGTGCATGTATAAATATATACATATATATTTATACGAGTAAATATCTTCATAGAGTCAATTACATGACTCTGTAGTACACAAATGCAGGGATGTATTAATACATTTCCTTGGGAACCCAGTAGGAGTTTGCTGTTTTGGTGTGTTCTCTCTATTCCTTGACTCAATAAAGGCACTGACCCCAAAGAAAACTAACAAACCAGGTTCCCAGAACAAAATTCAAAAGGTTGATAAGTCAACACAAGGACACACTGAGATGCTTTGATATGGAGGTAGGCAGATGATCAAGAAGAAGTCTTTGAACAAAGTTTATTTCATATGATTCCACTTCTGGACTTCTTCTATAAATGAAACTTTCCCATGCCCATTTTGTTCCACTTATGTAATATGTTTGTTTGACATGGCCCCTCAGTTAAATCATTTGAAGCTTACTATTATATGGCTAAAACATTCTGTCCCTGTTACCCTCTGCAGCCTCCACTGTCTCACCCTCTTCATTCACCACACACCAGCTACCTTCCTTCTTTATCTTATTCCAGTTCCCCAAGCTTCTTTCTGCTTCGAGACCATCACACAACCTGTTCTCTCCATCTGGGCTCTATCTGTGCTCTTCATTTTTGTTCAACTAATCCTCATCCTTAACACTGTTGTTGAAGGTAGGTCTTTCCTGCATCCTTGCCCTGCTTCTCTCCCCACCGCACATTAAGATTTCGATTAGGATCCTTAATTGTAAATTCCCATAGCTCGATTGTTGTTTTTCATGACATTTGCTATAGCGGCCATGATTCAGCTCCCTTTATTTATTTATTTTTTTTTTAAAGATTTATTTATTTATGCATACAAGCACTGGGGTACAGGCCAGAGGTGTGGGGGGTGAGAGGATTCACCACAGA
>JAGFMF010011679.1:4296535-4319926 GCA_019455555.1 Galemys pyrenaicus | reverse complement strand
CTCCCTGGCCAGCAGCAGGGATCGAACTCGTGCTGCAGTGGCTGCGGTTTGCTTCATAGTGCGTTGCTTAACCCACTGCGCCACCAGGGAGGCCCTCAGCTCCCTTTAATGACTTATTGTCTCCTCTACTAGACTGTAAGCCCCAGTAAGGCAGGAATAGAGCTGATACTTGGTGAGCTGGCACTGGGTATGTGGCAGATAAGGAACCCTCTGAGAATCTAAAGCTAGTTGCACCTCATTTCCATACATGTGGGTGGTGTCTGACTGGAAACTCTGGGCTCGAGGTTTATTTAAGAAACTGTCTGAGCTCCTGCCCCCTTCTCTCTGCCCTCCCCATGCCCCATGCCCTCGCAAGACACACACACACACACACACACACACACACACACACACACCAGGGATTCTATGAAAACTGCCAATGAAAGATAGCTCTTTATAACCACAAAATCTTGTCACATATCCTGGAATTCCATAGATAATATATATTTGTAGTTTAGCCCCAGTGGTTACCAGAGAGGAGAGTTGTTTTTAATGAAACTTTAATGCTCTTGCCTTTCCCATTACCGGATGATTGGTAAGACTAATGAGCAAGTTAGAGAGAATCAGAAAAATAAATGGTCACAAATTAAATCCTACTATGATCTAATTCTACTGAGACTCTTCTTTTCAAAATACAAACAGCTCTGTTTAAGTTCTCCACTTGAACCCAAAGGTACATTTGTCATTCAGCTCAGTGCACACCTTAGGGAAGGGTAGAGCTCTTAATCATGAAACTCACACATTTCCACATTACTTCTGATAAACTCATGTGTGTCTGGTCCCACCCTCAGACTATCTACAGAGTTTATAAAACAAAGAAATATTAGAAATCAGAAGAAAAAGAAAAAATTTTGCATTTCTAAAAGGTCATCTTTTATGTGTATTACCATCTTTTAGGAGCATTAGGAGAAAATAAAATATGTTTGACTTAATGCTGTCTGTAGTAAAATGACCACAGAGACAGGTCTAAATGGTTTATTAAGTAAGAAAGATTGAACATATGAAAAATTGTTCTTTCCTAGAATATTTCTAACCCACATATGTAATTTATATTATGGCAAAATTCAACACAAAAGGTCTATTGTTTTTGGCAAAATAACCTGCAAACATGCTTAATTAGGATGCAAACTGAAAGCACAGTTTAAAACTGTTGAAAGCTATGAGCTCGAGAGTGATTTCTGTTGTTATTATTTCTTAACTAATGAAACATACGAAAAGCAGTAAATACGAAAGTAGAAGACAAAGTAAGTAAAGCCAGGTAACAGTTTAATCTTAGGATTCTCATTAGTGTGTCAACATCACAAATAATATGTTCAGAACATCTCCAACTTGGAAAAGGAATGAAAAAATTGTTTTTTGCTATGTATGCTTATTCTCCTGGATATTTGAAAAAGATCTCAACATTTAAGTTAATACCTGTTCCAGTGGGCTTTACTTTGAGAAGCGATGGCCTCTTTCTGGGAAGAAGGATAATTCTCTAAATGACATTCCATTCCATTTACTGTGGGATGTAAATGAATCTCTCCACTAGATGCATTCCATGGTCAGTTAATATCCAAACCAGCCTTTTCCCTATTGCAGCCACTTATTCACCATTCAACAGGTAAAGCTAGATCCTAAAAATAAATCTGAGAGACTATAACACAAGGCACCGTTTTCAAACTGGTAATGCCCAGTTCTTTTAGAACTGTGTCTTGTAATTAGTTCCATGGATTACAGACTAAGGCTATGAAACAAGAGGTTACAGGTCCGAATGAGGCAGAAGAGAAAGCTGATTATATTATTTGGATATGCTAACTGTTCCATTTATTGAAATTTTGGTCACCATTTTTAAGTGACAATTTTGACAACATATAAGGTAAAAATATATCATGAAAGCAGCACATAGGACGTTGGAGTGAGTTTTGGCTCTAGTTCTTTCACTGACCTTGCTCTATGACCTCAGATAAATGATTTCAGTGACTTTTGACTCCAGGTCTTAACTCTCCATTTGATTTCCTTGTCTGAAAGTGACATTATTGGGTTGAGGATCAGGCAAAATCACAGTCTACAAAAACACTTTTAACAATATGTCACCAAAGGTTAGGCTATTTCTGTGACAACTTGAAAAATGTATCTACCAAAAATCAAAGAGTTAAGGTCACAAACTTCAAGGGTGAAGATCTGCATGAGTTATCTAGCTTTACTGTTTCAAGTTCTTATTTTACCTCTGTAGCTATAGCCTTAGAGTTGAATAAAACGTGAAAAGTAAGTTAGGTACTCTATTTTTTGATATTCTGTTAGTTTTTCACTGATTTATTTCCTGTTATGAAATTAATATGTTTGTTGTAAAAGAGCTTTCAACAACTCAGCATTGTCTAAAGAGAATGTACTTTCCCTAGACTCTTCTTCTCCCTCCCCCAACACACTTCCATTTCCACTCCTCAGAGGTAATCACTGTGGAGAGTTTCTTATAAAATCAAGTACACTGAAAAGAGAAAACATTGCAAGAGAATTTATGGATTTCGGAAGGATAATGGATTAAGGAAAAACCTAGAATTACCCCATGCCAGTCAGAGATGGTGAAATCTCAAACTGCCCTGAAACAGCAGAAGGACCAAATGCTGGGAGAAGGAACAGAAACAATCACCCTATAAACAAACTGTCCAAAGTGTTCGACTAGACACAACCTACAGCCCAGATGGATTAAAGCGTTCAAGGAACACACCTCCTCCTCCTCATTGTTAACAACTTGATGACATTCTTCAACATGTTTTAATGATTCTCATACCTTATCCTTCACAATGGGTTGATTTATTATGGTTGAAATTTAAAGAATACTGGTTCCCAGTGGAATCAGTCTTAGATTACAGAACACATAAAATCAATGACTTTGTTCTAGGCAAGAAAAAATAGTGTTCTTTTAAGTACAAAATGAACAGTTCTGGGGAAATTTTTTTCATGCCATTATACATTCTATTTCTACCACTCACCTTCCTTCTCACTTCTAAGGCAACTTAACATTCACAAGCAATTTCACAAATTATTTGTATAAATCCTCAAAGCAATTCTGTTGGGTAGAAAGAAGAATCTTAGCTTTCTAATTTACAATTTTTTTTCTTTTTAAAAAGAAGCTCAGAGAACCAGTAAAGCGTATACTTGCCTGGGACATAGGTGAGTTTTAAATGTCTATCTCCAACTCAGCTTTCTCAAGTGGTAGGACCCACATCCAATCATTGACTTGGCATCTGCACTTTGCAGTTCCATGCCAGTTAAACTCAGTTTTCAGGCTAAGTCCATAACATTCTCCCATAAACATGTTTCTCTTTCTATGGTTTTCTTTCTCAGTGATTTTGTTCAAGTCAAAATCTAGGCATCAACTCTACCCCTGCCTTATCTCAGTATGTGTAGAGAGACCATAACTACATCTTATAGATTTAGCTTTCTGAATTTCCTAAATCTGTCCATTTCTCCTTGTCTTCACCATGAACACTATAATCTAAGATCTGACATCTTTCATTAAAAGCATTTCTGTGTTACACTCTGTCTCTCCCTCTCCACCTTTTCTCCACACCTTTCTGCACCCCTTCTCCACACTGAAGACAGAGTGATCAGGTAATTCCTCTGCTTAAAATCTTAGTCTGGTTTCCCATGCTTTTTAGATAAAGGTAAGAATTATTAGTGTGACTTATGGGAGCTAGTGAGATACAACCCATGTAATAGCTCACATAGTTCACACCAGCAAACCATAAGCTTCTATACAGTGATGAGATTTCCAACTAGAGTGAAGTCTGGTTAACATCTTTGGCCTTTGTGAATGAGGCAATGTCAGCTAATGGTTAATAAGGAACATGCCTTGGATCTAGCTGCTCAAGTAGAATATGGGGGATAGCTGAGTAAAGGTGGACACAATGAAATTCACTCAAGAGTCTGGTGATGGGCATATTAGAAATAATTTTGTGATTTATAAAATTCCCTTCAAATTTTTTTGTACTAAGCAAAATGAAGATCTCAACTTCAAGTTTCTTGGGAAACTTGAACAATGTTCTCTCAATGGTGCTTCAAACATTGCAATTCCCATTGCAAGCAGGCAATGTGATGGCAGGAATTCTGTGATGCTACAGTTTGAAAGGGGCTCAGTTTAAAGTACCTTATTTGTGGAACTGGAGGGGATTATGCTAAGTGAAATAAGTCAGAAGGAGAAGACAAATACTGGATGATCTCACTCACATGTGGAATACAGAGAAACAAAACAAAGGAACAGACCAAACCAAACCAAACCACATGCTGGAATTATCACGGAAGAATTGAGGCTGCTAGAGGATGAGGGTGTGTGGGAGGAGGAACAAATGGAGGAAGGGCCCACTGACTGGTTTCTAATCAAAGATTATAGATGTTTGGTGGTGGGTGTGGTGTGATCACATGCATTTGAGGAAGTGTGAGCCTCCTTCCCCAAATCATATGCAGTGATTTAACTCAAAAAACCAAGTGTCTTTATTTTTCCTCAGAAAGAAGTAGAGCATGTACTTTTATCTTGTAGAAGTTGAAAGACTGTTGACATCTGTCAATTATCATTTAAAATAATAATAAACATGTAATATTACTATTATTTTGCATCAAGAGCAAACGATCCAATAAGAGCTGATTTATACATATCCTAATTAGGTGAATTTAAAATTTAATGCTTCAGTGAAATTTAGCCTTTAAGCTGAGCTCAAATTCTCCCTTGAGGTCTAAATTTATTTAGACTATGATTTTTTAAAAACTTTTTAAAGAAAGTTACACTTCTGGGAAGAAAACTAAGTAATAAGTTTCTAGAAATTCCCATTGGAAATAAATTGGGTGCATTCAAGTGTGATGACATACTCTTCAAGAAGGTGCATTTTGGGGCTTCCCTGGTGGTTCAGGGGTTAAGTCTCAGAACTATGAGACATTGGCAGCCACAGCAGTACAAGTTCCATCCCCCCGCAGGGGACCTGATCCACATGGTGCAGCAGATCTCTCTTGTCTCACCCGCTTCTCCCCTCAGCAGTGTATTTCAGTAGATCTTCCTGTTCTGCTCCCCACTCTGTCTCTGGCAAATCTTCTTACCCCCTGCACCTCTGGCCTATACCCCATTTCTTGTATGCATAAATAAATCAATCTTTAAGAAAAAAAAAAAAAAACAAGGTAGATTTTGATGTCAAATTTGAGTTCAAGTCTCTGCTTCCCTCTTCATTATGTTACCTTGAACAATTTACTTGATCTTTCTAAGCTTCAGTTTCTGAATCTGAAATAGGAGTAACACTCAATGTCAAAGACTGAGGTAAGGATCAAATTAGATGAATTTATTGCAATGACTGGGACATGATAGACACTCCACAAATGTAGCTATCATGATTAATAGGGTTTTCCTCCAGGATTTTAATAGTTACCTTATTGACGGGGATAATGTTTTTGACATTGTAGTAGAAGCCAAAATAAACCATGTTGAAAACGCCATGACGTCCCAAAGTTGCTGTAAATCCTTTGTTGAGGCCCTTGAGTCCAAAGCCTTCCTTCTTAATGATGTGTCTTGCATAACTCATAGTAGATGGTTGCTTCAGGAGAGAGAAGCAAAGTCAGAAAGATCATGTTTGGGACTATGAAGTAGAGTAAATTATCATCTTAGCCTTCCTTCCAGCCAAAATTATTAGGAACATTGCCCCCCCCCCCCAACATGAATAATCATGCTTAGCTTTGTGCTTTTTGAAATTAGAAAATGCAAAAGTAAACAAAATGGCATGCATAACAATAGGACTTAAAGGGAAGATTGTTAGCAAAGGAAAAAAACATTTTTGGTGGAATTAGTGAAACTTGATGTCATGTAATAATGATCACCACTGTCAGCATGTAAATAGTTGTATCCACTTCTGGATTATCTGAACTAACGGAGGGATTAGTCACATAGATACACTGTAATCCATAACTGTGCATAATCCAAAAGGAATTTTTTGGCTCCTGAATCTAGCATGTTTACTTTTCTAATTATGTTTTTCTAGAGCAAATGTTGCAATTAGCCTTGATTTCATTGCTTCAATTATTTAAAATGGCTTTAGGTTAGAAATCAGCCATGGATAAAGCAGTTGATAGGAGACTTCCTCAAGAGGTTGGGCCGTCAGCGTGCTTGCCACTTATTGTGCTAAATGGCCACTTATTGGTGTGGGGAGTACTGGATTACCTTTAATTTACTCCTTGCCAGTCCTCTGATTGATTACCTACGGTTGAAATACCTTGACTGCTGGACTCTCGTCTTTGGCTACTTTCAGATCTTGCTAAAAAGCTCACTTTAGTTTGCCCTGAGATTTACAATTCATTCCAATACAATCACAACAATTCAGGCAAATTTTTAAAAAGGTTGAGTGATTGCTTCCTTTTGGGAGGTATAGCACAAAGGGTATCTCTCCTTCTTAAATTGTTAACTGAATAATAAAGAGGAGGAAATGTTGAGTATTTCTTTTCCTTTTTTGCCCACGAGGCAAGCACTGGCATGATATTTGATATTTCACCGGAGCAGGTTGCTGGAGTGCTCACGGCAGCCTGATGTACTTTCTGTCAAAGTGTTTTCTTATCATGTGCAATTAAGACTGCGTCAGCAAAATAGAATAGAGCAAATCCAATCAAAGGCTTTTCATTCAACTTGTATTTATAGTACTGTAATTAACAGGGTACATTTAAATGAGATTGTTTATATAGTAAATCCTAGAGTTTTTGCTGATAAATGTTTTTAAAACTCTGGCTACAATCCTATACTCAAATTCATCTTTTTCATTTGAGAGGATTAATTGCAATAAATTACATTAAGCTTAAGGAAACCCTTTTTTGTTACATGAAAAGAACACCTGAAAATATATCTTAAAATAAGAAAAGACATTTTGTATAGAAAAACCCAAAAATTTCCAGGAGATTAAAGTGCCCGCTCTTTTCTACAAAATGGGAATTTGGCATATGGACTATCAACCCAGATCATTTATTTTGGTTTTCAAAAGAGACTTGAGGGCAAATTGAGCAGAAGTTCATTTCTGTGGAGGAGACCCTGGAAGTAGCGAGCAAGTCCAGGCATTGCTCTAGTGCTCCGGGGAAGGAGGCCTAGAGGCAGGGGCTGGACAGGATCTGGATGCAAAGAACAGGGCAGCAGAAGCGAGACCATTGGGGCAGAATGACCAATGCTGGTGCCACCTGGTCTGGCCTGACTTTCTCTCCATTCTCACCTACTCTAAGATCCCAATGGCAGGAGAAGCAGGGAACTCAGAGGACATCAGATTCTAAAACAATGGAAGCTTTGAATGAAAGTACAGACCAATGTGACTTTAATAAAACAGGGCCAAAGACAATTGCATTGTTTAAGAATCCTAGTATGCTAAAACATCAGAATTAAAAAAAAAAGACTTCTAAATCTTGATGAAGATTAATAAATATCAAATGACATTTACTGGTAGTCTGATTATTAGACTATGTGATTGCCTGGTTTTCACTGGTCTGTGTGTTGAGTGGGTATAGAGAAGCAATACATGAATTTTGAACTTAAGTGCTTTTTTGAGTTTGAATTCTAGGTGTCAATAATTAAGTAAACTATGTAAAAGTGAGAAGAATTGAGAAATAGGGGTGGAGTCAGCCCCAGGTTTGTGTCTCAGCAATAACTACTAACTAGCTTGGGTAAAACTTTTATCTTCTGATTTAAGCTCATTTTGCTATTCTGCAAAAAACAAGGATAATAATAAAATCTTCTTCATAGGATTGAAGATAAATTAGCCAAAGAACTTATTCTTTTGTAAGCATTCACTATACATTAATTGTTAATAATAATGACACTTAATCTTATAATAATACAAATAGAATAATAAAATAATAGGTAATTGTTAGTTGAAGGTGATGATGATCAAAAAGTGAAGGCCGATCTGAGGGAGAGGATGTGCAGAGGAAGGAGCTATCAAAGCTTCTTCCTTTTCATTCCTTCATTCCTTTTCCCAGAGCTGAGGACCCCTGCAATCAAGTCCATCAGAGACAAATCTAGGAGGCAAGACCACAGGTCAGCTTCCTCTGAGGCCCAATCAAATCCAGCTCTGGGGCTAGAAACCTCCTTTCTGGGATAGTTCCCTTCCCCAGGGCTTCCATCTCTGGGATACTAGATCCTTAAATTGGCTTCTTTGTTATCCCTCAGTGAGTATCCTTGGTAAGAACACTCCACTTGACATGTCTATGGGCTTTAGAAGCAAAGCCACAGGGGTGCAAAGGCTAGAACAGAGAAGCAGTCTGGCCTCCACCTCACATGTTTTACAGCAATTTCATGTATGTTACCAGACACCCGGAGCGCGGTAAGTGCTCAGCAGCCCCAGCCACTGTCACAGCTGCTTGGCCCCTTACATATATTCTCTAGTTTAATCCTCTCAATAGGTGTGCGAGGCAGGTGTTATAACTACCCTCATTTGACTGAAAAGGATACTAAGGCATTTTGGTCAAGATCACAGAGGAAGTGGTGGTGCCAGAGCTCAAACTGAGGCCTCTGGGCCTCCCAGTCTGAAGTCTCACACTCTGCCTGGTTCTGTAGAAGCATTTCTGGATTACTTCTCTCAACAACACTGAAGGTAGGTACCAGGTATATTCTCATTATTTTGCAGGTGAAGAAGTCAAGGACTGTTAAATAATATTTCACACATAATGCAAGTGTGTTTTCCTGGTAATCTGGGACTTTGAATAAAGAAAATCCTGAACTCTAATTCCCATAAAAATGAGGATGCTTTTTGCTTCACTCAGCAACATTGTATCACACACATGTAAGCAAATATTTAATTAGAAAGGCAAAACATGACTTCCACTAGGATGCTTAAACAGGAAAATTTAGAATCATTTTTGACTAGATCTCTGTAAACACAAGGAATTTTACTAAACTTATTTGATTACTAGGTTTCCATTTCAAAACAAAATGGTGACTGATTAGCATCATCAGCCAAATGATTCCAATACTATCCAATCCAGCAGCTCACCCCCCCAGTTCAGTTGCCTTCCAATATTTAGATTCACTCCAATTTTCATATTTAGTTACCGATTGTGAGCCAAATTACATTCTATCATCTCTAGTTGCACCTTTCATTGACTGCACCAGAGCTGCCAGCATGGAAGAATAAGTGGACTGTAGTTAATAAGTGGAATGTAGTTAATACTGTGATAGCACAGTACTCTCCACAATGGTCTATGGAAATCTTCAGTTCACTCATACCTGCCAGAAGTATTCCCATTTGAAATAATGCAAAGTTTCTTTAACTTTGATTTCAGCTATTGCTTTCTACTAATTCTCGGACAACCCTGCTCTTGCATGCATTCGTTTATTTAACAGATACCTTCTAGGTGCCAATGTATTGGGCTAAGTGTCCAGCATAATACTTTGCTTATATACTAGAAACTTCACAAATATTTTTGCTTTGCTTTTTATTTAGTGATATTATGTTGATAATTTTTATAATTGCCATGAGAATGTCATGATAGTTATGCAATACAGAATAAAAATTCTCTCTTTTTAAAGGTCCTTATGAGACTTAGTTAAACAGAAAATCTTTTGCCTGCATTACTCTGGGGCACTGATTTCTTACTTTCTGAGAACCCAGATGACTATGGCAGCCTGAGCTATTTTTCCTGGAATTCTTCCATCCAACTACTGACCATAGTTGGTTCTGAGTACCTGGTGAAATCACAGACAAGTTTTAGGCATCAGGCATTGTTCCCTGGGTAAATAGCCATCAGAGTATGGCCAATAGATTTGGGTATCGGGTGTATGTCAGTGGATTTCTTCCATCTCTGAGGTCAGAGGAAAATTCTAGGTACACCATATCAAAATATAGCACGCTACACATTTGCACCTTTACCTGCTTCCTAAAGTAAGCTGAATTTTGTTGTATTTTAGAGCCAATAGAAAAGTGTGTTGGACTGGATTTCATCGCATGGCTGGAAAGCAAAATGGATAAGACCTTTACACAATGGGGCGAGTGTCCAACCTGAGCCTTCAGAAAAATGCTGCTTTGTTTAAAAAATAGAGGGGAACCAGTTGCTACATTTAAGTAGGAGAATACCCTTGATTTTCAGGAGATACAAGTTCACTTATGCTTTCATTACCCAAATAAGTCTTAAAGCATTTTCATAAATTAAAAAAAAAAAAAAAGGAAAAAAGCCTTTCTTTTATCTGAGAACAAAGTATAGTGGAATCAGTTTCAAAATCCCATATGTACACATTTCTTTTACAGTAGATGTTCTTAACTTATCATTACTGTTTAACAAGGCATTATTATAGATAAAGAGACACTCTAAATATAGTTATATTCTATCTAGGATTCACAATGAACACATCTATTTTAAAAGTTTGTGATGGAGAATGATTTGCTATAAACAAATTCTCCCAGATGCTAAGCCACAAAATTGCCCAGTAACTGCTGCTGGAAGAGCACCAGGTGACAAGATGCTGATAAGAGTCTTTGACCCTGCGCAGTGGGCAGAGTAGTTGGGGAGGGGCTGGTGGTGAGTGGCCACAAGGCTAACTACTTGGATGAGACTGGAGGAGACTAACAGCATGGAAGAAGTCTTTGCTTTTTCATGGTTTCAGAAACATTTGATTTTTCTTGGAGCTTCTCAAATACCCATTCTTATTTTCCTAAATAAATGCACTGTGATTTACTAGAAAGAGACCTTTATGTTAACATTGAGTTTCTTAGAGCTTCTAACTTCATTGGGGTTTATTTTCCCTATCCATAAAATAAAGATAAAGTCAACAACTTTTAGATATAATGGGAGGATTTGAAATATCAAGTGTGTATGAGCATCCAGGAAGGCAGAGGATGTAAGACTGTTACCAGTGTGATGGGATTACAAATGCAAATGCTGGCAGAAAGCATTGATTATTTGTTCTTTATATAGCTCTGCATTAATTGATTTGTGAAAGAAAAAACATGCATTATTTCTGGAACTTTCAAAATTATATAAACTTTAAAAATCAGATAAAGGAAAGAAAACATGGAAGGCATCTTGCACGGTTTGGCGTATAGCAGATGTTCTGTAAGTGGTAGCTATTATCATGACTTCAGAGTCTCAATTCTGAAAGCAAAAACCTAGGGTTCCTGGCACAACTGAATGAAAGACTGAAATCTATTTTCTGTAAATGATAATGGAGAGGCAACTTGGCTTCTACCTTAGGTATTGTTGAAAGATAACTATAGGAATGAATTCATATATATAATTCACCTTTCTGCCACAAACATCATAGACTGAAAAGAAATAATTTATGTATTGAATAGTTTCCAGGTAGTTTTTCACATAATAATACAGAAAAAATCTGAACTTAACTCACTACATCATTGCAAATGTTGATATGCCCTTGAAGCTGGCTTCTCACACCATCTGTAAACAGCCACATGCTGACTTTCTACATCACTCAACTTCTCTCTTGAAGAGATGATCACAAAACACAGTGTCTCTCCACTTTATCTTAATAAAATTTAGTTTAAGTATTTGTTAATTGCCTATGGAGGAAAAAACCCACTAAGCTTGTGATATCATGTATAATCTAATTGGCCTCTATTAAATTATTAAGCTCCTAGGATAAATTATGCAAAACTATATTTAGTGGTGTTATCCCAAATCTTGAACTAATAAAAAAAAACCCTATCTTTAAAAATTCTACCATCAATTATACATTTGGTATCTGCTCATTGATCCTTAAAATTATAATCAGAGTGCATAGGTAGGAGACTAATTATTCCTTTTATTGGCTAAACATCCTCAAAGACTAAGTTGAGGTGAAGCAGGCTTTTGCAATTTCCTAAAGATTTAGTTTCATATTCTAGGGTGAAAATGATTATGTTCATATGTAATGTAGATAAAAATGACAGAGTAGAAGGAAAACCTGTGCCCCATCCACACATCAGAGGCAAATCCTATAGACCTCAAGGGAAGGAAAACATAACCCGTTAGCCAAATAATGACTTTGAAGTAGATTTCAAAGTGGAGAGAAAAACTGGGAAACAATTCATACAAGATTTTGCTTCTGGGGAGAAATTCACATTTTCCAGGCTAGCAGAGAACATTTCAGCCAAACAACACTTGGCTTAGCACAGCTGATAGGGCACATCTAGTCCTTGTAAACATACTGATAAAAATGATATACCCAGTTAGAGGGAAGAAAAGTCCTATAAGGACAAGCTACAAGGTTACACCTTTGGCAAGACTGGATGTGCCAACCATCTCCAATGGTGAAATCCTTGGGCAGGCCTAGTTCTCACTTAAGGAGACTACAAACCAGAACAACACTTTGCTGGGGTTTAGTTTGAATGGGGAGGGAGGAAATTTGGGTCTATCCTGATTTTATCTGAACATGTTTTTACACCCACTGAACCAAACCAGAGCATGACAAAGCTGTGATTACTTTGCTCCCCACAGAAGGTCAAGCATATTTAAATTAGAGACTCATTTTCTTGATTCACTGTAAACCTTAAGATGCTAGCCAAGATTCTGGTATTGGAATTGGAGGAAGTGTGGCAAGGATTATAGTATTTGACTGATACGGGGTAATTTAATGGCTGGTAAAAAAGGTGGAGGCAAGACAAGCATACCTACTGAAATACTTTCCATGCAAGCTGGAAGGATACGTGGGAAATATCAGGAACCCAACTAGCCACAATTCCCTTTAAATTTCTAGAATAGTTTAAGGCTACACTGGGTGGGAAGGCATATTTTCTGAGTAACATTCTTTTGACTGGAGAGAGAATCAGGCCCTAGTCAACAGAGGGGGAATTGGGGTAGCCGGAGCCTGCAGAGTACCTGTCATTCCTGGGAAATCCTGTGGGAAATGCAGAACATAACACACAGCTTCTGCTCTGAACCAGTACTGACCATGAACCCCAGCTAGAGGGGTCAGAGGAGCTCAGCCAACCAACTCTTCCCACGAGGTCAAGGAGGCATCTACTTACAACCTATGACTTCCTAGACCATTTTCTGGGAACTCAGGCCTGTGATACCCCTTTGTTCATCTTTATCTCTCCACCATTCTCTACTAGGTTTTAAGTGTAACATTGACTGCTGTTACCCTAGGCTGTGTTCCACTGCAGTCCTTCCTTCCCAAGTATTATTATACTTGGGACATTTGCATATTTAAAGGACTATGTAGACATCCTGATAAAATAGGAAAATCCACAATTACTCTGTAGAATTCCATGGTGGTTCCTATTTAAGAAATGATGGCAGAACGTGTCAACAATAGACCTGCTGCCTGAAAAACTCACACTACAGTCAGAACAACAAGTTTTGTGTGAAATAAACCCCAGGGGAAATGACTCTGCTGTTCTTAAAGGTGTTGCCAAGTCTTTTGCCTATTGTGCTTACAGCCCACCCATTGAATGTTCTGCTATATCTGGTAGCTGTAATTCACTGAAAAGGTTAACAATGAGCTTAATTTACATCTTCTCTGTGTAGTGACTTAAGAATCTTTGATCAAGAATCCATGTTAACTTCATATGATTATTCTAGAGGAAGAATAATTTGACATGGTAGAATTCTTTCCAATATGGTTTCAAATGTTTTCAGCTTCAACTCTAACTTCTGTCGCTATAGGCTAGTTTTTCATGGCAAACAACTATCTAGCTACTACTGTTTAGGATAGTGGACCTGCATCTGAGTTGAAAGACCTTGTTAGCAGACATTGCCATGAGGCTGCCAACACGTAAGTCTTGATAAAGAATTCAGGCTCAATGTATGGTCTGGTAGAGGAGGCCCGACCATGATTCAGGACGCTGTTTAGACACCTATAGCTAGAATGAGTTGAGACTGTTCATATTAATTGGGGCAATAGCTCAAACTAAATATGTCATTACTTAAACTTAAGAGCTCATAAGATTAACTTACATATACAAATAGTTATCATTTGTTGAGTGCCTATCATGTACCAGACAAATATAAGACCAATTATCACATTTACTTATTTTTTTAAAGATTTATTTTTATTTATTTGTGTATAGAAGAACTGGGGTGTAGGCCAGAGGTGTGCGGGTGAGAGGATTCATCAGAGACAGAGTGGGGAACAGAACAGGAAGACAGAGTGAAATACACTGCTGAAGGGAGCAGTGGGCAAGGCAGGAGAGGTCTGTTGCGCCATGGGGGTCATCTCCCTGGCCAGGGATGGAACTTGTACTGCAGTGGCTGCCGATGTTTTCATTGTTCTGAGATTTAACCCCTGAGCCACCAGGGAAGCTCCTTTGTATTACCACATTTAAATTCTCATAAAATGCATGTTGTAATGATAACTAATACTCATCAAACCATTATCACATGCCAGACTATTGACAATTTTACATATATATCTTACTTAACTTCATTGGCTGTCACTACTACTATTATATTTACTAGCAACAAAGGAATCTAGGCTAAAGTCAGGGTGGGAAATGTAAATTTGGCACATAGTCATAACTGAGATTGACTTCTAGAGCTTGACCACGGAAACACTTTGCTGTACAGTTGCTGAACTGACCAGCATCATCTCACCATGAGGGACTGTAAGTAACTTGTGCAAAACTATGATGTGAGGAAATGGTAAAGAGCATGATGGGAACTTGGGTGTAGCTCTCCTCAAGCTTTAGGCATGTTTTGCAGTGCACCAATTGCCTTCCTATATAGAAAGTTCTGTTTATATATTTTCTTCAATGATTTTCACATTTAGCTTAAATGGCTTTAGAAATTACAGAGCAGGGGGAAATGGGAGATCTCGCTACTATGCATGGAACCTGAATTATGCAGGATTGAAATCAAAGATGAGCCAGTAAGTCATTTCACCCAAATCAACTGAGAAGGTTCTTCCTGAAGGTGGGCTTGATTCTGGCAGTCACTAGAAATTAATTCTCTTCTTTATCCTGTTCTGTATTTTCTAAATTTTCTACAATGTGCAAGTGCTACCTTTTAAAATGAACATTCACAGGTGATACTAAATGCCTTCTCATGTCAAACATTGAGCTACACACTTACTTTCTACTTCCCTATTCCAGTCTTCTTTCCAGAGTTAATCTCATTTAGAAGTGTGTATGAATTCTTCTAGACCTACACTGTCCCATAAGGAAGACACTACCCCCATGTGGCTATTGAACATGTGAAATGTCCTCCTCCAAATTGAAATGTGCTGTTTAGCATAAAATACACATGACATTTAAAGACTAAGTTTGAAGAGAGAGTGAAAAACATCTTATGTAATTTTTATATCAGTCACATGTTGCAATGATTATATTTTGGATATATTGGATTAATTAAATATAATATTAATTTCATCTGTTTCTTTTCACCTTTTTAAATATAG
This sequence comes from Galemys pyrenaicus, assembly GCA_019455555.1. NCBI lineage: Eukaryota > Metazoa > Chordata > Mammalia > Eulipotyphla > Talpidae > Galemys > Galemys pyrenaicus. Next base: position 4,304,571 of record JAGFMF010011679.1, on the reverse strand, counting down.
CTACTGGAAAATGTGGCTCACATATTTCTATAGGACAGCATTGCTCTAGTGTCTGCATCTTTTTAGTACATTTTTACACATACACAAACACAGAAATACTGATTTTTGGTGTTTTCTATAATAAATACATATTATCTTTATATTTGAATCAAAACTATTTTTCTTTAAATAAGAAGTATAAACTTTAAATCTATTGGGCAATAAATTAATTATTTTCTTCCCTCTCCCTACCCTGTTTTCAGCTCCCCCATACCTCTTGACAACCTCCAAAGTGACAGAGTAAAGAAAGTAATAATTTTTCTTGGCCACAAAAATGCTGGAGTGTGCACACCTAATATTTAGATTGATTCAGTAGAGGTGCAGATTAACAAAAGGGTATCTATCTTCATCTTGGATAAAGAAAGTGTTGGTTGGTAGAGGGGAGCAATGGAAACAGCTGCATTTGCCAATATCAATCAGAAGTGATTCTAAAATAAGTAGACTTGAAATTTGTACTCTTACCATGTCATCTCTTTCTGTCAGATTTTTTTTTTTGCAATAAGTATACTTTTAATTTAGTTGACTATGTGCTACTAACTGCTTCTTAAATTGGTCAATATTACCTATAAATTACTACCTCAGTTATGCTACTGAATCTTGATAATTGCTGAAAAAAATACTGACATGTAGGTATGTGATCATTACTTTGCTAAGTTCTCATTAGTTGAAAATAATAGTTCTCATATCATACAATTAATCTGGAAGATTTTATTTTGTCCAAGTAATATATGAAAATGAAATGAGTTCAATGAATTCTACAAAAGAGAGGACCTCAAGTTCCCTTTTTTTTCCACTTTAAAATGGGTTACATATCCATAAACAATCTGCACAGGCCACATGGTGTAAATGAACTGGACATGCGTGTACACAGGCAGCATTCTCTGTTGGGATGGAAGGATGTTAACTTTGTGCTACCATGGTCATAGCACATAGAAAACCTTAGCGGCTCAGCTTACTTGGCCTCAATGTAGATGCTCCTTGCTGGTAGAGGAGAGAAAAGAACATTAGGTGTGAGCAGAGGTGCTGTGATAACTCTATTTCCATGCCCTTCAGACATTTTTGGGGCTCTGTCCATGTGTGTCCATCTCTCTGGTTACAAGCAACTTGATTAAATATTGAAGTTCAAAGTTTATCTATTTGCCCACTCATTACTGCCTCAAGACAAGCTTGCGTCCTGTGGGGGCTCCATGCTTATAGGATATTTGAATAGCATTTCTTTTCTTCATATTCCTCACCATTTCTTTCCCTCATCCAAGGAAGAATAGGAAAAAAAAAAAAACAAAAACAAAAAGCAACATGCTGGACACAAAGACCAAGGTAATACAGGGATTACCAACCTTTTTTGAAGTGCCATCCAAGACAATCTTTTGAAACTTTAAAGAAATTCCCCCCTTAATGAGGATTGACCTATCTGAGTAGATAGTGTCTGCTATGTCAGCCTCCCTTGTCCTCCGGGGGTTTTGGCAAGTACAGGTGAGTAGGGGCCTCCTTCCTTTCCCACGCCCCTGCTAAACAAGTTGCCAGGAACTCTCAGGAGGTATCAGCAAGCAGGAACTGGGGTGGGAGTGAGGGTGTCTCCACCCATTAGCAGCTGCTTAAGTAGCAGGCTAGAGAGCTTTTCCACAGAGCAATTCAGGTCAGCATATACTCCCCACCAATTTTCACCACATGCTACCCAGTTGTGGAATGAAATTAAAATGCTAAGAATGGTCCTGGACTGCCAATCCTCTTATTTTCTCCCCACCTTGTGAAGAATTAAAAAATACAGTTCGATTTGATGGTTTAAGAGCAATTATTAGGTAACTGAAAGGAAGTGAAGGCAGCACACACCAAGAGAAGTCGTCTTCGTGGAACATCATGTACCAGTGATTAAATGTCAAGAATCATCATTGTTTTAGGTGTCTTAGTCTTAGTAACTTGCTCATTCACCGCTAACCAAAAGACAAGCTTGACAGATTATCAGAATCTTTGTGGAAGCGTGGTGGGTGGAGTAGGGAAAGGAGTGAGAACATTTTTTTAAAATGACTTCATAAATTTTTTCAAAAAAATACAATATTATCACTTCATATTTGTTTTTATTTCCACAGTCTGTTCTAGTGACTCTAAAGAGGAAGTTTTGTCAATATTTATTAGCACTTTCCCTGTGAAAGAAATTTGACTTTTTCTTGGGTTACTTTTATAACAGTAATTTACTATGGGTTCAACAAGTGGATTCATAATTTTATACATCTATATTTTCTTAAAAATATATTTTATATTCCCTCAACAACAGGAAAACATAAATGATTACCTCTGTAAATGTGTTCCGATTGGCTTGCAAGCCAACTTTTACTACCTCAAAAGGGTTAACCACGATGGCTTCTGTTAGTCCCGATCCCAATCCAGCAATGGCAAATGTCTAGAAAAATTAAATCAATCAATACTTTAAAGCAAGTTATTATGTGCACTGGGTTAAACATCCTACTCATTACATTATGCAGCTGAATGTTATGATGAGAATGGAGAAACTTGCATAAATGTACCATATACCATTACTAAACAGCTTTGGTTCTTGATTAGATGCTGACAATTCATGAAGAAGAAATTACAGAAGCCACAAACCACATCCTAACAATTCAAAATAAAATGTTAAAGCCCCATCAACAATGACTTTTTCTTTTAATGGAAAGAAAGGTTGTTTTACTGATTTAAGAAGGATATAAAAACATCTGTACATGTAACAATTAAAAGAGAGTTTAATTGTAAAAGGAGAGCTTCATTTTTAAACATCTACTTAAATATATTTATTGAGCATATAAAAAATTCAAGGAGCAGAACCACAAATAAAATGTTTACAAAAAGCTAAATTTCAGGTAACCAAACAGTTTGGCTAAAAAACCTTTAAATGCATAGCCATGTTCTTAAAGTCACTATTATAGACAATTAACACAAAAATTATATACTTTTTCATTTTCCCCCTATTTAAAAAGTGAGCAATTGACCTATTCATCTACATAGAGAAACTGAATACTAACAGCTGATATATGAAATGGTTAGGTTGTTTACTTGAAAGATTCGACTAAAATCTAGAACAGGTATCAAAAGATGACTATATGTTAGACTCTAATTTTTTAGCTATTAATAATTTCTTCAATAGGAAAGAACAATTTTCTAAAATTTCCTCTAAGTGGGATGCTAAAGTCATATTTTTTTCTGAAAATATGTATCAAGAATGCACCCATCTAGGCACACACAACCAGAAAAACAAATAAATCAAAGCTGAAAAAAAAATTTCTTTAGTGCTGAAACTCTAATTCCAGAAAAAAAGAATAGTTTTAAAAATATCTAAGAGAGGAAAGAAAGTGGGTAAAGAATAAAGAACATACATTTCTTATTAGGAGTCTTTAATGTCTTCAAAGTAGGAGACTAAAAGAGAAATGAGAGATAGGAGTGGTTTATAACCTTATAAGGGGAGACAAAGGACTACCCATTTGTAGGTTGTGTGACCAGAACTATTGTGTACATAGCTGATGCAGAGATAAAGGTGTGTGTGGAGGCTGAAACCTAGTCTGTATCCCACCTGCCAACCCAGAGCATTGGAGAGGCATCTATTCAGAAAAAGGGACATCTTTTCATAATTCACACAGTGGCAACCTATGTACCAGCTGCTGCTCTGTGTCTAAATCACCCACTGTTTTATATGACAAGGTCTTCTCATCTGTAAAATGGAGACAATAATATCTAACTTCCCCATCTTATAAGATTATTGTGTAATAATGCATAGGTAATTTCGGAAAGCCTTTATAAAGTGCTATATAAAATCCAATGTTTTTGGTGCACATGAAAATGGAGAGGAAAAATGGAATCAAACACAGATTTCTAGGAGAGAGAGAATAACTAGTGATGTTTTCTCTTCATTACAACTTTAAACATGTTTGTGTAAGACTACAGTCCACTATTTTATTCATTTATCTCAGACTTCCATCATGGCAGCCAAAAGTGGGAAAAAAAATACTAGTCCCAATCTCTTCTGACTTAGAAAGCTAAAATCCAGATGTTCAGGTTTTTATTACTATATGCAATCTTCCAAGTAATTCACTTTTTTGTTCTGCTATAAAACTCAGCTACATGTGCTGTCAGAATCAGTGTTCAGCAGTCCCTTGTCAAAAGAATTGATCAGCTATCAGTAGATCATGTTACTTAGATTGTTCCAGAGACTGGCGGTAACTATGGGGTTTTCAGTCTCCTGGCTTTTCATGTGAGAGCACCAGGGGACATTTAATGGTTGTTTAAGTGTCTAACTGTATCAAAAAGAAACTGGGATAAATGAGTTCAAGGAAAGAGTAAAATGTATACAGTTTGTGTGCATTTGGCTATAGTGGTTGGTGAGGCCAAGATATCTGCTCTTCTGTTTCCATTCTCAGTGGTGGAAAGAACTGCAGTCTCTGGTCCTCTGAACACCCTATTTTGTTGTCTCTTGCTAGGAAGTTCTAAATCTCCTTTCTAACAAAGACATTTCAGAAATTAAGAGTGACACCAAGGGAAGATATTGAGGAAATTTTAAAAAATTTTTAGCTAATTTTAGGAGTCATGCTACGATGCCCCTTTGCTACAAGGTTACCTTATTTAGGCAAGAGGTTTCTTTGCCATAACACAAAACCAGATTATTAGGTTTCTTAATAGGTTCTTTCCTGGACAGTGGATGTGCATGATTTTTAAAATAATAGATACTTCTGCTTGGAGAGTCTATTGAGCAGAGCAAATACTCCAAAAGGAACCTTTATAAGTAAAATGATTACAGAGCTGGAACTCAAAACACTGCCTCGCTGGTTGAGTTTTGGGGTATATTTCAGCTGGTAAACTGGGGGATTTTCCTTGAGACTGGAATCACAGGGCCAATGCAGATTTTGTTATGTTGCTGGTTGAATTTTGGGGTACTTTTGAGCTGATAAACTGGGGGATTTTCCTAGAGACTGAACTCACAGGGCCAGTGCAGATTTTGTTATGTTTTGTTTTGTAGACTTAAAAGGATATAGTGCATTTGTTCTCTTGGGGCTCTTGTTGCACACATATTTGTAGGACTCCTTTGGTCCTTATAATTTAACTTGCTTTGTGAAGAATGGCAAAGTTGTCCAGAAGGAAAGAAGTGACGTCAGGAAATCTTCAAATCAACAAGTGACTTTCAAGTACTAGTTGAGCTGTGTCATTGTAAGATCACTATCCTCCCTGACTACAAAAGGCCCTTCAGTCTTGTCTGACCACTGAAGGCCTGTATTTATGAGAGCTGGGAAAAGCAGGAAAAGTGACCAGTTATAAAATAATCTCAGGCATATTGACTTTTTCATAAGTTGATCTGAGAGGCATGTCTATAAATACACGCATGTTTTGGCTTTAAAAGAGTCTTTGATAAATGCATTCTTTATTTTATATTCTTGACCATATCTCATATGGATCTTTCCACACATATCATTATTATCATAAATTCATCACTGGGAGCTATAAAATGGTCAAATTGTGAGTTATTAGGAAGATGGCTTTCAACAAGTAGCTGAACATTGAATAACTTGAATTCATATTTTAGTAACTAGGCTTGGGGAATCAAAAGGGGTTTTGTTTCCAGATTTTGCTTTATGAAATAACACACACACTTAAGTATAATAAATACTCTCACTTACCAATGCTGGTGACAGTGACACATATCCTAGCAATTTCTTGTACTGCTCAAAGGTGAAAAACTGTGAAACAAAACCAAACCCAGAGATTTATAACAATTTCCTGAAACAAACCCTTTAATTGACTCAAATTTCTTTAGTAAATCATTATATTAACCAGCATTTTAAAAAATGATAAACCATCCAATATAGCTTTTTAATCCAGTCTCGGGTAGTTGCTATTGGATTCTATTTTAACATTCACATTTTCAAATGAAACTATAATAACCTACAGAAGAGTTGATGGAATCCTTTATAGCAGTAAATGAACCATACAGCTTCCATTTACCATGACCATTTTCAGTTTCCCCAGACATCAATAGACTTCTTTTTATGGCAGCAATTCAAAATTATAGGCATAGAGACCTGAAATCTTCGGTCTCCTATGTTTCCTCTATAACTGCTTTCCAGTAAATACCCAATTTTCTAACTTACTTGTAAGAGATATTCACTTTTCAGCTTAAACTTGCATTTATATGGTTGCATATCTCTACAGTACCATAGATTTCTGAATACTTGATGATGAAGATGCTGTGATAAACTAGGGAAGAACCAAAGAAGGCCACCTACATCCTCAGCCTTAAAACCAGATTGACCTCAACTTGAATGAAGAAAGAAAACTGCTTATTCCTTCTTCAAATCTGAAGATGACAGTTTTGTTGATGCCTTTAGTAGATGACAATATAATTTTACAAGTAGGTTTCTATCACAGCAACCTAGTCATTTGCTTCATATAATTTGCCCCCAGTACATTTTTCTTCCTCTCTTCTTTCTACATTCTGATTTGTTTGAACATGATGTTATTCCTAGGTACTATGATAGACAACATCGCTGAAGAAACACACTTTCTTAGGTCCTGCTAGAATCTGAATTTCAAGACTCCCTGAGTATTTGATGGTCCCAAATGTCTTTTACTTTATTAATTTATAACTCAAGAAAATGGGACAAGAAAAAATTATAAATCTGGAGACCAGATAATACTTTTTAGAAAGAGGCAGTTTTGTGTAAATGTGACTCTAATGAGTCTTTGGGCAAGCCAAGAGTCATTACATCATCACATCAGAATAACTTTTGTACCATAGTTCTTTAGATCAAATATGGATGTAGAGTTTTCTAGAACAGGAACTGTTCTAGAAACATTCACTATTCAACGAATATTTATTGGTTGCCTTTGTGTTCTAGGCATTGGGGATGCAGAAGTAAACAAAGAGAAACTCCTGACTTCTTGGTCTGAGGTTCTAGTGGATGATAATAACACTAAAAGTACCCTGGTGTTAATAGTAAGTAATGCCATCGGGGACTCCACTGTTTTGTTGAGATATGTATTAGAAGTCATTAACCATGGTTAAAAAAAAAAAAAGGGTATGATCCTAAGCTTTGTAAATCATTTATTTTTTTTCTTCCATCATTATTCTTTTACAGTCATCTTCCTGGGACTTCAAGGGGATCAGTCCTGGATCTGAATCCTTGACATGCTACTTAGCTGTGAATACGTGGACAGGTCACCCAACCTTCTTAATATTCAAAACTTGTAGCTAGCACAAGAATTTAAGGAAGATTTACTGAGAAACCTAATACACAGGAGACTTTCAGAACACTCTACTTTTGATCTATATTCCCTTTCTATGTTAAGGTTTACCAAAGGAACCAGAGATGCCTTACTTGTAGGTATCACTCATGGCAGGTTACTGTGTGGTCCAGGAAACATGCCACGACCTTCACATGTGCTGCTTCAACTAATCCTCACAGCAGCACCAGGTGCCATGTTGCATAGTGCCACAAGGATGCCCATTTTATAGATCTGTGTCCTGTAATGAGTGGAAGGACTAAGATTTCTCCTTAAGTCTTCCATAGACTATGTATGCTTTTAACTCATAGCTGAATCTTGTCAGTGGTTTGGGAAGAGAGTCACTGACTTAGAGTTTTCTTGCTTCTGACCCTGGAAACCCAGGGTTCCTCAAGGCAGAAGACTTCAACCATTTTACCACAGTCTACATAAAAATTATTTACCCAATGCATGAGCATGAATACACATTTATGACTGAAACCAAACATTGCTATAAAACAACATTTATATCCTTACTATGTGTATAGTGATCTGATTCTATTCTATTGCATTACCAAAATCTCTGGTCACCACTCATTACATTTAATGACCCACTAAATTGATTTCATGACTCATGGGTCATGACCCACATTTTGGAAATACTGCTCTAAGTGGTGCTCATTGGGTCTAGGAGATGATGAATATCCAAAAGCTCTTGCTGCTACCTTGTAAGCATCCACTATATGCCTGCCTCCCTCCCC
>JAGFMF010011679.1:4217128-4296333 GCA_019455555.1 Galemys pyrenaicus | reverse complement strand
CTTCCTTCCTTCCTTCCTTCCTTCCTTCCTTCCTCCTTCCCTTCCTCTTATCCTCTTCTTTCCCCAACATTACAAGGGATTAAGGACTAAACAGAGATTTCAAGGGAGAAGTCTGGGGACATGGACTTGGCAGGTCACTCTAACAATTTTGACAGGGTAGCCAAGTGTATACTTTGGGAGTTATTTGTAGGTTTTCCTTTTTTTTTTTTTTTTGGATTTTCTTTTTATAAATTTATTTACTTTCTTACACCATTGCTCATTTTGTACAGTATTTGATTTCTCCACTCAGTTCCTCTATTCTCAGGTATAGTCGCCATAGTTCTCCCACCACCATAGCACCTGTGTCCCATCACCATAGTTCTTTGTGCTCTTCCCTCCCCTGTTTTGACCCATCTTCCTCCCCCTTCTCTGCTGTATGTCTCAGTTTGCAAGTTTTGTCTTTTTCCTGACCCTTTGTTCAGTTACCCTATATTCCTCCTATAAGTGAAATCATCTCATATTTCTCTCTTTCCTTCTCACTTACTTCACTTAGTATAAATTGTAGGGTTTTCATCTTTTAATTTCCCACACTTTTATATCTATAACATCTATGAAAGTGTTAAAAAACAAATTAATATGAACTAACTGGTGCTCATCAGCAGTCTTTTCAGTAGCTGTTGGTGAAGAACTAGAATGAAGTGACTTAGGTTCCAAGGAATAACAAACTCCTACAGGTCACAGGAATTAACTACTAATATAGTAACTTCAAAAGTAATGAATAATACATTAACACATATTCTAATAATCAAACAGTGCCTGAAACTGAAAACAAATACTTTTCATTTCACCCTGCAATCAAAATCTAATTTACTGAATATAAAATAAAACAATATTTGGCAAGGAAATATTGTTTCCTTCAATAAAGGAAACACTAAAATTATCATTACAGTTTGAAATCAGTATTTACTAAAAAAAATTAATTCATTCAACAAATATTAAACTGGATGCCTTCCATGTTCAAAGCTTAGAAGTCATGCAAATGTGTGACTATAAAATTTTGAAATCTAATCTAAACCTTGTAATCCTAATATTTATGTTATGTATAACCTATGTATTGGAATCTACAAATTGGTAGTCTGACTAGATTGATCCCCAGGAAGGGGCTGTGGCTGGGGCTGGGTCACACAGGCCCCTGCTGTGACTGGGTAGGGGAGGCTGGCACAGTTTGCTTGGGTGGCCCAGATTTCCAGACAGCACTAAGATTCATCCATTCTCACTAAACTGCCCTCCAAGATACTCTTCCAGAATGTAGGTCTAGTACATGGAAACAGCTTGATTCATTTGGGTTTTGTGTTTAAGAAATGGGATTTGAGCAGTGCTCAGACGAAGGCTAATTATTCCCCACGATGGCAGCAAATCTCTTCTGACTCCTCCCCTCAATGCCCTGTGGATGTCAAAGCTTTCTAGTTTGGCTGGTGGGAACAGGCACTATTCCCAGCCCTGAGTGACTGCCAAGTATCATTCCCTCTAATCCTTTGGACAACTTTTTTCCGGGTCTTGTTAGTTTCCTTATATGCATGAAAAGATCAGTTCCTAGCTCAGTGCTTGAGATGTCCCTCTGCAGTCTTAGGAGTTATCTTTCTGGGTAGCACTCTCTCCTCTAGCACTCTGTCCTGGGAACTCTAATTGCCTTGCTCTCCCCAGCCTCTTAGCTCTTTTTCAACCCAGGAAGTCCACCCGACTGACCCTGGGCCTGGAAATCCCATCAAGGGAACAAGCACAAGCCAAGGTGATCCATTTGTTTTCTATCACTCAGGTATTACTATCCTTCCTTGTCCAATGGCTTGAAAATGGTGGTTTCATATATTTTACTCACTTCATTTACTGTCAGGCAAGATAATAAATCTGATCCCTGTTAACTTTATGTTGGCCAGAAATGGAAGTCTTGACCTTCTAGAAATTCTAAATAGTAAATACAGGAATTTTTGGGAAGGACAGGAACAGCTCAGTGTAACAAATTCAACTCATAATTAAAATGTATTAAATTAATAGACTTTCTGCTACTCTCTCTATATGTCTCACTATATGTATATGTAGAGACAGAGATAGGTGTGGGGATATAGTGGCGAACCAAAATCTTTCACAATTTATGATGTCATGAGTTGGGTTAGCACTAGGCAGTTCTTCAGGGTTTGACCATAGAAAAGTGGTGTTTCTGGACCTGTGATGCTCAAGGCCAGATCCTGGGACCAGGAATTTGGTGCTTCCCTTCTTTGAAGGACCAGCGGTCTCCTGTCTTTATTTCCTTCATTTTCTTTGCTTACCGCAATATTAATTCGACTTTATGTAGGGGGAAGTTTCATTCTTTTTAACATCAAGGAGCCTTATTATTTTAATGATGACTCTCATTTCAAAGAATAAAAAGTATAGAAAAAATTTAGCATCATCTGCTTTTGATTATATATAGCTAATGATTGTAACTGAAGTAGTGTCAGTACGGAGGATGATACACTATAAATACCTATGTAGAACATGCAGATCAGTTATATATATATTATGCATGTGTTTGTGTACATTATTTATTCTCTGAATATTTTTTTCTGAAGTAAGCTTTGATAATATACAAAGAAGCAGTTTATGATGTATGAAATCATTACAATCAGATGATTGTTTTACTCACAAATCCTAAGATAAATAACTACAAGAAGAATGTTTTCAAAAATTGTGTTGAAAAACTGGTGCGATCCATCTGGCAAAGATACACTGAACTCCAAGTTATACTTAAAAAGCCAACGTACTTACCATATGTCTCAATAATTTTAAGGTAAAATCTACTTGAAACAAGATGTCTGGGACACATACACCATATCCAGTTGCCCAAAAGTTCATCTGTTAACCATTGTTCTGGCAAAAAAGCATTGCTTTTTTGAAAAGAGAGTCTAACTCAGTTTTGTAAAGCTCAACTTTTTTTTTTTCTTCCCTAAAAGACGGCCCAACATTGATAAACCTTAATCCTCTTAAAGTTTGACTTGTCTCCAATATAAAGTATTAAGTAAAAATATTTCAGGAAAAGTTTAATTGTAATTTACTTTATTTATACATGTAAAACACTGAACAAATGAATATATTATTCTATGGAGACAAAATGACTTTCCTTTTGAACAGGAACTCTGCTCTGTTTGTTTACTTGGGCAATCTTTTATCAAGTGAAGCCATTTCATAATTCAATTCAGCCCTCTTGTGTACTTTGGTGAACTTTTTCCAGATTCTCTACTGCGATTCAGATTCTTGTAATGAAATTTGTATTGAAGTAGTAACATGAAATCACAAAAACTATGGCAACAAAGAAGATGCATTTATAGAGAAAGTATGTTTTAAAGCTTTGCTTTCTGAAATCTAGACCCAAATTAAATCCTATTAAATTACTGTTTTGACATAACGTGAAAGTGTGGTGTCTGTGTGTACATGTTGGTTATTTTATCATAATTTCTAACTCAGTCACTTTCTTAATTTACTGAGTAAAAGCATATAAGCTGCCCCTTCTTACCCTTCAGAAATATTGGAAATACAAATTGAGTAACGCATGTCAAAAAAGTTTTATGTCATTATTGGAAAGGAAGTCTTTTAGTCCAAGTTTATGTTAGCATTATTGTGGAAAGACAAAGCCATATATGGTTGATGTCAGCGGACTGGGGGTGGGCAATGCCAGGCAGAGTCACTGTGTTCAGAGTTTTGTCTGAGAGAACATATGAAAGAGTGATCTGATTTAGTTCTTTCTCCCCCGGAGGTCTTGCCAGATCTCCAAGTTCCTATCCACATACTGAACCAGCAGTGGTACATAACTCTCCATATTTATGTGGTTAAAGAGATGGAAATTAGGGTAGTGGAAGTAATAACTTTGTGAAAACCAGAATAGAGAATTTTAACAGAAAAGATGGGGGTGAAGTCAGCATGCCAGAAAAATGTGCTATATGAGAATCATATACAAAAAATACAGTGTATTAGCTTGCTCTGTTCTTAAAATGGGAATGATTTTGGGACAAAGGTTTTCTACCTCTCCTCTCTCTTCTTCTCTCTCTCTTTAATAATTATTGTTCCAAAGGAAAATTTATGAATTGCTTGAAAAAAAGTCCAATAATTTTGTGAAAACCACATTGATGCCATGGTTTGATTATGTGAGTTTCATTCACCACTATACTCTTTTTGGTATAATTTTCCCATTAGAAAGGAGTGCCTTTATCTATAATGAAAAGCTACAAACCAATATTGGAGTGATTTACCATGTCTACTTATAATAAAAATTATGCCACAATTTTTGCATTAGAATTCTGAGTGTCTGTTTAATTCACCTTAATGTCCCATAGTTTGTTGTGGAATGTTTTAATGATATAGCTATGGCTATAGTCTATTTTTACTTTGTTGGAATGCTTACCTTTACTGCCCTTTTTGGTGTTTCAGCCAAGATGGGTGGCAGGATGCCCTTGTAGAAACCAAGCAACCTATTGGAGAAATAAAAGATTTCACATAAGTAAAGGGGTTAAGGTCAAAGATAATTCTGCCTTTGTTGATGAATAAAGCAACAAATCCTAAAGTACTCCCAATTAGTCAATATAATATACCAGACCCAAAGACTGCCTCTATTTTTATTCTAAAGTACAGAGTATGAATTCTATGTTTATTAGCACTATGATATTCAGAAGAAGAAATGCTGCCATGCCTAGCATCCCTTAGCAATCGCTAGACAACCTGACTTGCAATCTAAAGATGAAGTTGACCTTTCTGCCTCACTAAGGAATGCTGACTTTATTTCCTCCCTTGTATGGTAGGTAGTGTTAAGCTGTCTATAATCTCACATTTCTTTCCTCATGATAACCAAATTAAGATAAGGTTATACTTGAACATTCTAGACTGAAAACTCTCTGAGGTCAACCTGGTGATGAAATCCTTACTTTTAAGGAATTAACACACTGTATGGCTATGGAACTTGGGCTCCCAGTCTTGTACTTAATTCAGCATAGTTTTTTAACTTTTTAAAACTTCCTTGACTGAGGAAGTTCAGGGAAGGTTGATGATAGGTGCTGACAGAAGAAATACCAAACTCCCTTGCTGATGTGCCATTTCACAGGGCCTCGGTCAGCTCTTGTTGCCAGTGTTGAGGGACTCGTGTTCACATATTCAGAGGATTTTCAAAACAAACAAACAAACAAGCAAATAAAGGACAAATGAATGCTTATGTTAAGATATTTTAAAAAGTAAAAATCACTAATTTCTTATCAGATTGTAATATAAAAATGTCTGCCCTAGAAAAAATATATAACCCTAAAAATATATGACTAGTATATAGTATTCTTTATTTTCTAAAGATAATCAGTTTTCCTGGTGAACACATGAGAGGTTACAGATCAGAGCAGGATTTAATGGGTCCCTATTTTAGGAAGTTCATTTAACATAAGGCTGGAGCTTCTCTGACCCTCTGCGTTTCACTACAGTTTCCTTAAACTGGGTTCTGCATCTAGCTGTGTGTTTTTATTTTTTAAGATTTATTTTATTTATGCATCCAAGAACTGAGGTATAGGCCAGAGGTGGGGGAGTGAAAGGATTCACTAGAGACAGAGTGGGAAGCAGAACAGGTGGATCCACTGAAACACACTACCGAAGGGAGCAGAGGGCGAGGCAGGAGAGGTCTGCTGCGCCATGTGGGTCAGTACCCTGGCTGGGGATCGAACTCTTGCTGCAGTGGCTGCAGATGCTTCATAATGTTGAGACTTCACCCCTTGTGCCATCAGGGAGGCTTTTAGCTGTGCCTTTGTAACAAGAAAGGTAAGAGTCTACTTGGACTAAGTCACTGTGCCACCCAACTCAACATGGTGATCTCTTGCTTTTTGATTTCTTGGTGTACATTGCACCCACAGTGAGGGGGGGCAAAGGGTTTGTCTTACAGCTTCTAAACTCTAGGTAGTTAACGCTCTTTGAGTGTTGGGTGTGTGTTGGGGTGCTTGAGAGAGGAAAAGATACTAGGACACAAGTATTTATTAGGCATATGGATTTCATGAAGAGAGAAAAAAAGAATCATATGATCCCCTGATATGGGTTTCTCTGCCAACTATTTTTGACTTAATGGATAGTGGTAGCATTATGAATAGGAAGTAAAGCAGACATGTGATCTGAAGGATGAAATTCTCTTCCATTCCGACATTGACTGCTGATGTCTGAAATTCTCACATCAGCATTTTTTTTTCCGTTAGAGACTGTTGAAACGTAAACACCATAACTTTGCATAATTTAAATTTCATTAAATGATTTTGAAATATAATTTTCACCCTGAGAGTGACTAAGCATAGATTGGGTCTTCCTAAAAGATTAATATGATTTTCCTGAATATAAGTTCTATATAATGAAAGATGTTAGTTCTACTCTTTCTGTGCTGATCTTTCCACATCTGGAAGGTTGTGTTTGGTTGTTAGGGGGAGGGGGAGATTAAGAAGAACATTTAAGTAAGCAAAGGCTTTAGAACAGAGTGTTCAGTCAAATAGAGATATTTGAAATGCTGTACAACAGAAAATAGTTAAAGGAAGAACAACTGCTTTGCCTGGAGAAGAAAGATCAGAAGGGAGAGGTATGTTGAATATGTGGGGCTCTTGAAAGGCAGACATTTAGGAAAGAGATCAGACTTTCCCGTTTCCATATGGTAGAACCAGGAACAAGAGAGGGGCAACAATGAAGGACACATTTTTGGCCCAATAGGGCTTAATACGAGCAAATACTTTACTAGTCAGAACTATCTAGAGCTAGAATGGGCTTTCCAGGAAAGTGCTAAGTTTCCCTGTGTGGTATGTGATCAGCAGTCTAGAAAACCACTTGCCATGTGATTGATGAAGAGGTGGGATGTGCCCACCAATGGATGGATTTGATGACTCTTTGAGATTGGTCTAGTCCAAACCTCGGGATTTGTTATTTTAAGAAAAAGAACAAGGGGACATGGGAAAGCACTTTTCTGATGAGACCAACTGTCTTACTACAAACTTTTGCCTAAAGTAGCACACTGCTTTTCTGGACAAGGACAGAAGTCTTATAGAAGTCTTATAAATAACACAGAAGGTCTTCATTTCAAACATGATGGGAGAAAAATATTAAAAAGAGGTGTAAGGCAGGAGGGGAGAGAGGCAGCTGGGAGACCATAAGGGTTTAATCTGAAAAGAGCTGGGAGGTCCAGAGACCTCTGCTTCATGTTGGAAATGCTTCCTTGAAGTGCCCTCCTTCCCTTCTCTCTGATGGTTCCTTTCATTTGCAGTCATCCTACCCCCACCCATTGCCTCCAGCCATTCCACCATCTTGAAGTTTCTAACAGTGAATGAATAGTTTTAAAGGGAAAATCTCAAAGACCAAGTGCAGCCTTTGCTGACCAGTGGGAAATGAGGACTATTGACTTGTCAGCATTGCGTTCAGTGTCTTCCCACAGTAGTGGATGTCTATGGCATGGTCGGGATGCCACCTCTTCTGCTGAGAACTGCTCACTTTTTTAACACCACTACAAGCAGCACATTAGTATAGTGTGGTATTGCCTGTTGGCAGCAATTGATTGAACATTTCACCAAGAAAAATTCTGTCCCTACCCCAGTTCATCTGATGCAAATGACGCATAGCAGAGTTTTTCACCAAGATTTTGGAGTTGGAACTAGAAAAGTCAATCTTTTTCTTTGTGGTTGAAATTCTAAGCTATACAATTAGGATATCAATGGCATCATTTCCCACCGGCCAGCAAAGGCTGCATTTGGTCTTTGCCTTTGGGGAAAGTCAACTTGCAGAGATAAAAATGAAGGAAGCCACCCTTCAGGGACACAAACAAGCAAGATGGTGAAGAGAAGTTCTGGTATTGGAAGTGTGACTTGGCTGCCAGGATTCCTTTAAACCCTGTTGTATATTGACTCTTCTTGAATATTGGCATCACCCTTTGCTTTTGATTCTTTGAGATACCCAGTAACATAATTTCCCTTTTTTAAATTGTATCTTTTGGAGTTGGGTTTATTACTTATAACCCAAAGTCTTGGATCCAAAAAGTAAATATTATGGCCCCTACAGCCAAATGGTAGCTGCAGAACCTTCATACTATACCCTCCCTTATGAAGAGCCTCTTGGCAGGTAGGATGGACCCTTGGGCCAAGCAGAAGAGTCACATCCAAAATGTAGGCAAGAGAATGTGGACAAACGCTCAAGGAGATAAGGTATTTTTCTCATTTTATCAGATAATGACTAAAAGCTTTCCTTCTATAAAATATGATATATAGATTTTAAACACAAAAAAGTAATTGTAATGTTTTATGAAAGAGTTACATTTTTTTTCCCACCCAAGAACTGATGTTTTTACCCAAAGGCACTGTTCATTCTGCCTGTTTTTCTGCCCTCCTAGTTTCCAGCTTGAAATACAGATCACGTTGCTTATCAAGACAATAACTAGGGACTGTTTAGAGATTTGTGAGACCATATCAACACAGTCATTGTGCTTTCTTCTCAGGAATCAGATTGGCACATTCGTTCTATCCCCTGGGAACAGAAAGTGAGGTCCTAATGTTCATGTAGCATTAATAGAAGTTTCCCCGGAAAATGAGTAATGGCACTACTCTGGTTTTAAGTTTTGACCCATGTCAATCAACTGGAGAAATCTTTGGAAGAGGCACAATGCCTATGCCAGGTCTTCCATAAATTTGTAGTGTGAATTACATGGCAGCCTTTGTATTTCATTTCTCAAGGTTGTTAGTTCTAAAAGTGGTGAGTTTGTTTTTTAACTATATGGTGTAGGAAAATTACAACCTGGAAGCTTATGGACTTTTACTAATACTGTTATAACTGAAAATTGCCAAAATGTGTTGAATGTTTGCTACATACTACCTACACCGTTAAGATAAATATATGTAGGCAGATATACATTTTTCAATCTCCTTCAAGTCTCACAGCAGTCCTTTGAAGGAGGTATACTTATTACCTTCATTTTGCAGGTGAGGCCTACAGCCTCACTGTCAAACAGCATTCTAGAACTCAAATCAAATTCCACTGTTCTGGCAATCCATATCCTTGACCACTGACTTAAACTATATTGGGACCTTTTCTTAGAATTAAACAATTTCTAGAATCATTTTGGAAAGATAAATTATTTCTGTTACAAAAATATCTTCTCACTTCTTCTTTTAGCAGGAAGCAGAAGAGACAGTTAAAAATTAGGTTTCTAACCCCAATTTCATTTAATCCCATTTTAAAGTAACAAGATAGATCTGGATTGAGATGAACAGGATCATTTTTTAGTGAAATCTTTTGGGTCATTGATTATTTTCTAGTTGGGTGAGAAGGAAGAAAATATGTAGGCCTAGATAAATTACTTTCTCCCCCTAGGTAAACTTTTGCCCATAAGAAGCACACCAGAGTAATTCTGTCAGTGTGGAAGAAAGACAATGCATATTTAGTAACATGATAAAACAGTGAAATATTTCAAAACTAAAATGAAAACTCTTAATAACTGAAAGTCAGTGGGGAGTATCTATTGACGCAACAGATACCTCTTCTCACTCCTCCTTGTTCTTTGGGTTACAGATATTTCCCATACTCTGTTTTCAGGAAACAAAGCCCTTCTCCAGTCCAAGGAGTGGAGCAGAATTATTCAAGTCAATCATGGAGGTGCCATTTCTTTGCAAGTGTGTCAGTTAGGCATGGACATCCAAACTTGTCCAGAGACCAGCAAGGATGGATGTAATGCTGGAGGTCATGGAGTTCTAGTCTAGGGAAAAGAAGCACATGAGGAGAAAAGTCCCTATTTTGCTAAATGTTGTCCTAGCTGCATGAGATGCCAGTGTGGCTGCCACGTGAGCCATCACTTCCCGCTAGCTGAGGGTGGCCAGTGGGAAGAGCAAGGACATGGACCTCAATGACCCTGTGGAGTTGCTGAGAGATTAACCAACCCTGGCATCCTACCCCCAGGTTTTTGCTTATGTGAAATTAAACATGAACCTGTATTATTCAAAATGCTATCAATTATATCTTCTATTAAACTACAGATAAAAGCGTTCTGATTCAGAAAACTTTGAACACTTCTCTTTCTGAAAAAGCCTTAAATCATAATTCTTAAATCACAATAAGATTGAGGATAGTTGTTAAAGGTTAAGCAAAGTGTTTCAAAGGAGACTGTGAGAACCTTTAAAGATGGTCTTTGGTAGTTTCTTTCAGGAGCCTATCACACGCAAAAACTCCACCCCATTAGTATGATTATCTGAGTCCCAAACCACAGCTGGAACATGAAGAAGCTCATAAATAAATATGAGGACGTGGTACCAGCTCTCCAAAGCCATTAGATGAGAACGGTCCATATACTAATGAGTTATTGTTCACAAACCTAAGTAGACACAGAGCACCGCATTATTGGGTCACATTTGTTTCTAATTGTATAATCAAAACACGCCTTGTATTACTTATGTACATCTATAAAACGAAGATCAAAACTACATTGCACGTGTTCTTCTCGAAGACACAGCTCACACATAGCTTATTTGAAATACAGATGTGTGCCAAACCTTACAAAATAATTTTACCCCTCATTTCCCTGCACCCATATTTTTAAAGTGTGAAGCTATTTAGCATATTAGGTGACTTCAAGGTCACAGACCAGCCCATGAAAAGATGCTGATTGTATGAAGCAAGGAAATGTGGAATTTCCTGTGTGTTCCAGCTTGTGTCCTGCCTTGGTGGTTCATTTGCAGCAAGTCAAACCCTAGAAGTAGTCTTCCTGCTGTCTCTCATTACTAGGGTCCAATTTTAGGTTACCCTGTTTAAGTTCCAAACTTTAGCTATTCAAAGAGACTAGACGAATCCTTGATTAAGCATCTTTTACCTGACACAAGGTTTAGCTCACTTGGCATTTGGATGGCTTAAAAAGAAGTTACATTTGGTTTATCCCGGCTTTTTGGTCTTATTAAGTTTTTGTTGTTGTTGTTGTTTACTTTTGGTTATAATTGCCCAATTCCTTGAGCTTATTCTTTATTGTTGTTGTTGTTCTTGGGGGAGGGGAGGGGAAGGGGGGAGGGCAAAGACGGGGAAGATGCCAGAGGGTGCACAAGGGACTGAGGTGATGGTGCAAGGGTGAAATGGTGGTGGGTACCCCCTGGGGACTACAAATGATGTCAAATATAACTAATAATAATAAAAAAAAAAAGAAGTTACAGCTACTGAAATCTGAAGACAGGTAAATAATGGGTAGACAGAATGTGTTTGCTTGGAAATTGTGCCGTGGAGCTGGACTGCTCCTCTAGGCAGGCTGGGAAATTTCCGAAGTTGCTAGGTTAGTTGCAGGGTTGTGGTGTTAGGGGCAAGAACGTGAAATCTTTTCTTTTTTGCGATCCCCAAGGAGAATGCAAAGAGTGTAGCTGCCTCATCACTGACCTTTAAAGGGAATCAAACTCTGTTGTCTATCAGAAAGGTTATCATAAAACTCACCTGGTAACTGAGAAAATCAAGACAAGGAAACCGAGACCAAAATGTATTCGCAAGCAAGAGAGGAAAGGTCAATGTACAAATCTGCTGGCTTTGGAAATGGAGGCTTTCCCTGGCTGTCAAAGATGAGATGCTTAGAGGCCCAGACTGCTGAGATTCATACCTTAGGTCCAGCAACCATCCCACCGAACACCAGGGCCGAGATGCACATTGTCTGAGCTGAAAAGGCCAATTATAGAAATGATTTCCAAGTTGAGATGCCATTTCAAAGCCACCTGCAGCACACACATGCTGCATGAGAAGGATGCTTTCACCTAGATCCCACTTCTTTGCCAAAAACCTGGCATTCAGCGAGCGTTCAGAGCAGTAATAATACTCACCGGTGAAGCATGAAATAGGAGCGACAGGGAAAGTGACACCAGATCCCCAGTTGGGGAAATTGGAAAGCATTAACACGTCTGTGTACCTAAGAGAGCACAATTACTACATTTTATTTTGTTTCAACAGTCAGGATCTAAATGAACATCACCATTCAGTTCTGTTCTGGGCAATGATCCAAGCTCATCTCTGGTACAGTTGATTCTGAAGGCTCACAGTCAATCATATCTTCACAATTTGTTCTTTCAGGCTTCAGGCATCCTCCTGATTTCCATTTCTTGTTTGGAAGCCTTGAGTCATCTGTTCTGGCAATATGACCAGCCCAAATCAGTCATTTTCCCCAAATTATATTGAAATAGGGATCCTGCTAGTTTGTTGTTTTCTTCCTCCTTTTTTTCACATAATTTTCCCTTTTAGGATCTCCTAATACAAAGTTGATTGAAGGCATACAATATCCCTTTTCTTCTGCCGTTGTCAAATCCAAGTTTCTTACCCACATGCTGGAGTGCTGTAATTAAAACAATGAGGGCTCGCTCAGCCTGGGTTAGGAGTGCTTGGCTTCCATTGCTACAGCTTGAGGGGCCGGGAACCCAAGGCAGAATTCTGACCTTGACACTACACTTTTAGGGCATTATTCTGACATCATTTACACTCCACAAATCTCAGCGGGTCACAGACTCCAAATGTAAGAATGGGGTTTCATGGCTCCATTATTTGAATTACATAGAACCTGAAGTTCACAAAATTGTATGTATCCCAGGCCATTTTGTCTTTTTTTTTTTGTCAGTCATTTCTGAGGCCACTTTCATTTAGGCAAAAAAGAGGAAAAAATAGGTATTCTTCCAAGGAAAACAAACAGACAAAAAACAGCTCAAAAGAGTGTCACAGATTCTTCTTTCAAAAGCAGCAAGCGATATTGGGAAACATAATGAAAGTTTTAGCTAATATTCTAGCATAAAACTAACAAAAGTTTTCCGTGCTTCAACTCCTATCAGGTCTTCAGGCACAAAAATATAGTTCTTTTGCATTACAGAGAATTAATTGAATTAAGTTTCTGCATATGGTCCTTGGATGCATTTGTTACCCCAAACCATACCACTTTCATTATATGCTCTATGGAGGAATTCTTTAAAGTTTTCCCCAACCCACATTTTTAACTGAACTTTCAGTATGATTTTACCACGACGAACTTTGTTGATATGTCTAAAATAAACTACAACTCTGATTTTCTAAGATACAAGAAAATTAGTTTAGTTGTCAGTATCATTTAGGAGGTAGGTCCATGGCTCCATTCCCTGGAAAGTTGGCAGGGCACGCGATGCACTAAACATGTTGCACGCCTCAGCCCAAGGAAGGCATTAGCATGATATGAGAACCAGAACCCCAATGGAAAATGCTAAGGAGAGAAAACACAAAGGAGATATTTGAGAAGCAACTAAAATGGTAAATAACATGGGTAAAATAGGATGTTAATACTCCATGAATCTATAAGTGACAAGACGTAGGTAGTGCTGATAAATGTATTTGTTTTCAGTGATAGCAGATTACCTTGCTTCTAATGACAAACACATTTCCACTAGGAAAGAAGACCTTTGCCACAGCCTTTCACTCATGTGAACAGCAACTTGGAGGAAAAGGACTTCAACAAAACAAAACAAAAAAACTCAAAACAACTTTATTATTTGAACTGGGACTAAAATCGGGAAAAAGGATCTGACCATGGAGTCAAAATGTCCTTTCCCAAGCCATTTCTAACCCCCTACTTTACTTAACAAGCCCACCAAAGAAATCCCTTGCTCCATTCTAGTCCCCACCATCTTCTCACCAGTTTCCTTTTCCTTTTCTTTTCTGTCTTCTAATTTCCATCCTTCTTATTTGTGAATCACTAAAATTCGTTTTTTAGCTCATTCATTCTTTCAGTGAACTTTGTTTTAAACACTAGACTAACCACCATTTATGGGGGTCAAGTGTGGATAGGGAAGTCCCATTTCCCCCAAATCATCTATGGCCTTAAATTTCCCGAAGCAGTCGTCTCTGAGATGGTAGACCAATTCTTGACAATGCATCTGCCTGTGTTAATTGACCAAGATGTTGCCTTTCCTACTACATTATTTGCTTTACACACAGTAATACTCAGTGATATTATACTGAGTATACTTATATTCACATAAGAAATGTATGTACTTATGCATGTATATCTATATGTGTAGACACACATGTGTATAGATCCACACATACAGACATATCCATATTGTCTCATAATTTTTGTATACTTTTTACTGAGTAGAGTATTTGTTTTTCACATGATTACCATATTTAATTCAGGTTATAAATTGCTTAACAATGGCCACTCCTGTTCTTTATCACCACCTTCCAGCATTTAGCATTATTTCATTGCTACCTGTCAGTAAAGCCAAAGTGACGCAGTGGTCAGGGGGGTGGGCCCTGTAGCTGCACTACTTCAGCTTGAATTTCAGCTGAGCCATGTGGTAGCTATTTATCTAGCATGAAAAACCATTGGCACAAAAGGTGAGCAGCTTGATTCCAAAGCATTACTGCCAGAATGGAGATTTTTTTAAAAAATGCCAGGCCACTCTACAAGTGCTTATGAAAATCAATTATTACATTGTTGTAAGTAGCCAGGTTTAATAGTTTGACCTAGCTGCAGGGATATATATAGCCACAGCTGAGGCAGAAAGTTGCAAAATTCAGAGATGTCCTTTATAAATGAAACTTTACCTAAGTGTGTGACCCAGTGGCTTAGGAATTCACACCCTGTTTGGAATTCTGCTACAACTCATTCGTACAAGTTTACGGCCAAAGATGTTGTGCAACTAAATGCCCTGAGCAGGCTACTCCCAAAATACAAGTCACATTTGGGAAGGTACTAACTCTTTGGGGCTGTCAGTTACTACCATAGGATCCAAACTTAACTTCTTGAGGTGCCCCCTAGTGGTAGTAGAGTTAAATGCAACTGAACAATCGTCTTCACTCTCCCAAAGAACAAAAAAAGAACCTTTTGTAAGTTAGAAATTTCAGTCTGATTTAGCAGACTTTCAATTCATTAAATTAGGCTCCAAAGGAGTACTGTTATCACAGCTTGGACTTCTAAAGGAATGGACACTACTGAGAGAAACCTTAGAAACAAAATTAATGATTGTGCCTAATGCTTTACAACTATTCAAATGTTACATGAAACAGATTCTAGTCTCTATTTCACAGACAAGGATGTAAAGATTCATAGAATTCAAATAATTGTCCTACTAGCCAAGTAGGTGGTGAGTGGTAGCGTTGCAGTACGCCTCCTCTCTTGTTGTTATCTTGACACCATGTTCTCAGGAAGAGTCAGTTAATTTACTAGAAACATCATTCCACCCCTGACTTCGGTGCTCCTTCCTTGACTGTGTCCAGAGTGCTCGACCCAAAGCTCTTTTTGGTTTCCGGCTGGAGCTACAATGCTGGCTTTTGAATGGAGGAACAGCCGAGCCAGTATTTATGGTACCTTTTGTCATCCACAGTTCTCCGAGTTGAACAGATTAGAAATATAGGTTAAGTGGGATAGTCATGGAGCTTTCTGGATTTAAGAGACAAACTCTGTATGTAATTTTGTGAGCTTCTGGTCGAGGATAGTCTTCCAGGTCACTTTGAAAAATTGTTTTTATCACACCACATTATTGTAAATGAATAATTAAGGGTAATGATTTTCCTACCTAACCCCTCAGTCAATGTCTTAGGGACTACAAGTTGGATACACTAAGTAGAATTCAAGGTCTTTGAAAAACATTGCAGGAGATAGCCCTTGAGCTCAATTTCTGGACCTTCTCGATATGGAACTCTCTTCCAGTCCTGTGACTTTAATTATCACCCATATGCTGATAGCTGTCAAGCATCTCCATTACATCATCACCACTCCACATCTCCACTTGGAAGTCTAACCGGTGTGTTATAATTAGCACATTCAAAATGAACTCCTGAGTTTGCCTCCATAAGCTTGTTCCACCCACGGCAGTCTCCAGATCAGTTAATGGCAACTCCATCTTTCCAGTCCTAAGGCCAGAAACTTTGAAGGCATGCTTTCATTATCTCTTCCTTTCATTCATGTCTATTGCCCTCATCCAAACCTATATCCCATTTCCCCTGAACCATGGTGTTAGCTTCTTAAGTAGTTTCCACAACAGTCTACTCTCGAAGCAGGGGTGGGATAAGTTGTAAAATAAACAGTGGATCATGTCACTTCTCTGTTCCCCATTTCCATTGTCTTCTTAGCTCTCCCAGAGCAAAGCCAAATTTCCTTTGAAGGCCCCAGGAAGCCTGCTTCCAACATGCCATATTACACCTTCCACCTCATGTCCTACTGTAGATTCCTTGATCCACTCTGCCCCAGCCCCAGTCCACCTTCTTCTTGTTCCTTAAAACAGGTACATTCCCACCCCAGGGCCTTTACGCTTGTGACATCCTGTCCATGATACTCTCCTTCACACATCTTCATGGCTTTTACTTCTTTCCTTAAACTCTGCACTGATATTTCTTTCTCAGAGAGCTTGACCTTACCTCTCGTCTATTTAAAATTACAACACCCTCACTTGAGCACTACCTATCCTTTCTACCTTCTTTATTTTTCTTTATAGAACTTATCTCCATCCAAAATGCTTTATAGTTTACTGGTTTGTTTTAGGTATTCCCATTAAGATGCCAGCTTCATGAGGACAGAGCAACATTTTTTTTGTTCTATTTTATTTACTGCTATAATCCCAGGGATCAATACATATAATAAGTGGTCAGTAAACATCTGCTGAATGAAAGAAAGAATAAATGCATTATATTCCCACTGATTCAGTCTGATCATGCTATGCATCTGATATTTTAACCCACTTCAGGATCAATCTGTTTCACTTTCCCATCAAATGACATTTCTCCTGGTTTCTGTGGGGTCACCTAGACTACCAAAATTGCTATCCATGAGTAAAGCTTTTGGAACTTGATCTAAAGAACAAGGGTAGACTTCAAAAAAAACGGCAACTAAGGAAGCCTAAACTTCATGTGAGTTATTCCCCAACTGCTACCAAGCCATCATAGCAGAGCCATTTTTTGCTCACTTGATCTAACCCATGCCTTCTCCATGCTTGCAATACCCGTTTCTAGAGGCTTTTTCCCGCCTTGTTAAAAACAGAATTTTGTATCTTATCTTCAGAGATCTGGCTTAATAGGTCTGAATTTCTAGTTCTGATGCAGAAGGTCCAGGAACAATACATTGAAAAACAATACAGAAAAAAATACTTCCCTAACAGGTTAATGACCTAGGGCCACTCTTACCCAGATGTTCCTCTGTGAGCAATCAGACCAGAGTACTCAGTACCAGTGTCAGATAATCCCCCGGGAACTGTACAGACTCATTCACAATTTAGAGTGCATTTCCTCTTTTGAGTCAGGACTGCTAATTGCAGTTGTGTTGCATGCTGCTGAGAGGGCCATCTCTGATCTCTGAGACCAGGAAACTATGGACATTCTTATCATTACTCACTGCTGAATGGGGTCCCAGGCTGCCTTCCCCAGCCCCTGCTCCTGACTTGCTGGCTGCAGTGATTTTGTTCCTCTGAGGGCTACTTCTTGGTTTCCTCTTTGGTTTATTTAGGAACACTACTGAGACAAACCCCAAACAGCTTATTATCTTGTCCACATCTTTTCAGATATTTCATTCTGCCTCTGTCTATCAAGACTAGCCGTAGTCTGGATTGGCATAAAGCATGTTTCCACTGTTTAAACACTAGAGCAAAATTTAAAAGAGAGTATTTTTCTTTTATTTCACTAACAGTCATGTTCTTTGCAGAACAGGTACAACAGGAAGTCACTCCTGCTGTAAAACAAGCAGGACCACACCTACGGCTGATTGAGCTGAAGAACATAGGAAGGTTCTTTCCTTGTGCTACACTCAGGGAAACAACTAAGAAGCCAGGCTTCTCTGGGGCTGTGCAGATGATGGATTCTTAGAGCTGCAGTACTGTGTGAGGAGTGTGGCTTCAGATTTAACTTCTAAATTGATTATATATTTGACCAAAAAGACCTGTATGGTACCCACCAATCTTGGAATTTATACTTCTTACCAAAACCACTAAGTGTCTAGGACTCTTGTTCCATGGAGTTTCGTTTCTCTCACATACAGTCTATATATTTATTACCATTCAGTCACTGTTTTCAGAAGTAGTCACTTATTTGTCAGCAAGTATTTCTTAAGCTTTTACTCTAAGCCTGGTATTAATTCCCAATGGTACATGTAATTTGGTCGCTGAAATAGAAAACATGCTATATAATTCAGTTAATTATCAAGCTGATCAGCTAAAGTGTGTCAGTCACAATATTCTACTAATCTGTACAATTCATCCAGAAGGCAGGAACATATTTTTTTACTATTTCTTAAGGAACACTGAGTATTAGAAAAGTTGTATTTTCATCTGATCTTAGGCAAAAAGTTGAGTACCCGATGATTCATTTAGATTCCATCTTTGGAGTCTGAATTTTTCTCTCCAGTAAAGTCACTATTCAGTCAACAAATAACTTGTAGTAGGCTAGTCATGTCTCTCTGGTTTAGGGATAGAGATAGATGTGAGACCTGGAGTAGTTAAATCCATAGAGACAGAACAGGTGGTTGCCAGGGGTTAGGAAGAGCAAGGGAGAACAGGAGGACAGGGATTTATTGTTCAGTGGACACAGAGTTTCAGTGTGAAGAGGAAAGGAGATCTGATGAACAGGGGTGATAGTTGCACAACAAAGTGACTTGTATTTAATACCACCCAAATACTCATTGAAATGTGGCTAAAATGGTAAACTGATGCTATACATTTTTATCACAATAAATTTAAAAACTTATGCCAGAGTGAAAAGGTACAAGGAAAATGGAACAGGAAAGTAACTTGTTGCCATGGGGGAATGGAAGGAAGCTACTACTAATTTTGACCATGTCTCCAGGGAAGAAGCCTTCATTGAAAGATACTTACTGGGCTTAAGACTTATACTTAGAAGTGGTACCATCTATTGCAAGCAGAGAGAAAATTTAGAAATAGAGAGCTTTAGGAAAAAAAAAAATCACACATCTAGAAATTAAAGCATCGATATATAAGCTTTTGCTTTGCTCTTCATGTAAGAAGGATGGAGAAGACCAAAGTAGTTTCTCAGGACAATATAAAAATTAATTTTTAAAATAGCTAAAATAGCTCATGTGCTTTAAATTCCTTCTTCTCCCCTCAGAGAACTTAATGGATAGGAGTTGCATGCCACCACGGGGCCAAGATCTAAAATTGAACCATGGGTTAAACCCATCAGAAGCAAAGTCAATATGAAATATGGAATTATATAGTACAGCATTCTGGACTAGGGAGGTTCTTCGATGTCCTTAGCCCCTCTTATGAAGCTGGATTTTTCTCTGCAATGTCTCCACCAAGTTGTCACACTGGCTTCTGATCAGGCACCCCTAGATGCAAAGTTCCCACATCCTTTCAGAGTATCAGTCTGATACTGAAGAAAGAGACCTTGCTGCTTTGGATCTGTTTCCCATTTTCAAATGATTTTCATGTGATTCTATTCTTCAGGTGTGATGATTAAATTTACGTGTCTATTTGATTGGGCCATGAATTTGTGTTTAGGTTGAGATTAACATTGGCATAAGTAGGCTGAGTATAGCAGACTGCTTTCCACAGTGTGGGTGGGCATCATGTGATGACTTACACACCTGAATAGAACAAAAGGCCAATCTCTTCCAACTAAGAGAGAATTCTTCTGTCTGACAGTCTTAAAATTGAGACATCAACTTTTCCTGGTGGCAGCCTTTGAATCTGAAGTGCAACATCACATTTCATCGTACATTTTGGATCTGCCTGTCTCCATAAGCATATGAATCAATTCTCCTTCCTTCCTTCCTTCCTTCCTTCCTTCCTTCCTTCCTTCCTTCCTTCCTTCCTTCCTTCCTTCCTTCCTTCCTTCCCTTCCTTCCCTTCCTTCCTTCCCTCTCTCCCTTCCTTCCTATTGGTTCTGTTTCTTTGATGAACACTAGTACACCAGGCCATATAAAATGCTTCCAGTTATCTTGATGACCTGATAAATATTTGAAGATGGTTATTGCACACCCTTACACCTCTCTAATATAAGTTAAACACCTCGGGTTTTCATACGACAGGGTTCCAGACTTCTCATGAATCCACCTTGGAATGCCCTGGACCAAAATCCATGCTTAGCATGGGCTGATCTGGGAACAACAGAGCAAGGCATTACCTCTTTGTTGTATTGATAAATGTTATATACTTCTATCTGTGTGGCCAAAGACATTTTGATTTGTTTTATCAACGGAATTCTGTTGTGTGTATGTGTAAAACACACATACAATCTGCTGCCGTAAATCTGCTCCCCACTTCCTTAAGGATAGAAGAAAAGGAAGACTGGAGAGGAGAGGTACATTCCAAGTTCATTAAAGGGCAGGAACAAAATCGGTGACACTTGCTTCACATATGTAATCTTTCTTCATTTTTATTTACAGATGAGGAAACAAAAATTCTTGGGGGGTTAAGTGACTTAACCACATCAGCACAATGGGGAAGTAATTGAGATAGGATTGAAGTAGCTCTGATCCCAAAGACTACCCCACACCACACAACATACACAATATGATACTGAAAATAAATGCCAGACTAACACAAGATGGTGGAATGAAAGTATGAGAGAAAGATGGTATCTGAAAGAAGAAGAAAAGAGAGAAAAGTTTAACATAGGAACAAATTAAATTTAATAGCAAAGGTGTTACTAATTACTAAACATGGTCTCTGTATTCCTTCCTACAGAATTCAAGAAAATTTTCATAGAAAACTTCTTACTACCAATAACAGTATGTGGCAAAGGAGGAATAATTACATACTTTTCAGCTGAGGAAGGGGTGAGGAGATGAAATCAAATTATAACACACACTTGATAATCATCACCTTTAACTTTAAAATTGGTGTTCGGCTGAAAACTACAAGTGCTAGGGAACAGAATAGGACAATAAAAACTTTAAAAGAAAATGATATAAATTCCTATCTACAATAAATTCCTATTCTTAAGAGGAAAAAAAGAAATGAAACAGAGATTTATATTTAGTCTTGGAAACAAAATATTTATATTTAGTCTTGAACCTTGAAAAATTGTGATTCAAACCACACCCCAATTTATAGTAAATATTAAAGAAGAGACGCAAATCTGCTAGCTGATTACATGTTAGAAAAATCTGACACTGAACTATTTTCACCCAGCAGGGGTGGAGGCTTCCTGTTCATGGAATCATTAGTGAGTAGCTGAGAACAATTCAGTTACCACCCACTTTGAAGAACCAGCACTGTATTAGAAGCTTGGCGCTTTGCACATAGAACTATCCACACACCGCGGAAGTGCACACACAGAGACTGTTCCTATACAAATTTTCCCCCTACACCTCTCTCAGTGCCTGTGGAGGGGGTTACTGAGGCCCATGCGCCCCACACTCCCTGGTGACTGGGCACCGATGCTACAGTACCACCAGCTCATGTGCCTGGTGACAGCCTCAGAGCTTGCTCTGGAGGCAAAGCGAAATCTGTGTAGAGGCCTGGTACCTGTACCAGGGTGGCAAATGAGAGCCTGGGACTCAGGACTCAAAGTGGATTTCCTGCAGGGCCTAACCAAGAGTTTCCCACTGTCCAACCAGATGTTTCTCTATAAGGTCCTGGCAGCCATGACTTGGAAAGGAGCCAGAACTGATTTCTAAAGGGAAAAGCTTGATGGAACGCTGGGGTGGTGCCATCCCATAATAAGAGGGTGGTCTCTCAGGTTGGCATACATTCCTGTTTGCCTCGGGAGTCCCTCCAAAGGGAAGAGGGGTTTGAGTAAAAGTGGGTGTGTCCATCCAAACCATGCCAGCACCTGGGTGGAAGAAGGGAAGGCCAAGGGCTGCGGGAAGGTGGCTGGAGAAGAAAGGTTCTGAGTGATTGGAAGCTGGTGCCAGATGGAGCTGGAAGACAGTGATCTGCCGCTTCCCTCCACACACGTGTGGCCACTAGGGGATTGCCTGGCTATTCATGCTGCTTCACATCTGTCAGCTAAATCAAAGATGCATAATTGAAGATGCAAAGCGAGAAACATTACGTGGTTCACAAGGCTCCCCAGAGGATTTTGGATCTGTAATCCAACGAGGAGATTTTAATGACTCCTGAGCCCAGCGCTCTCATCTGTGAAAGGAGATCTCATTCCAGCTGTGTCCAAGACTGGGCAGAATTATTTTTTTGCAAAACACGGTCAGTCTTTCTTGATTGGCCACTGCATAGCCCGCTTTCCAGGCATCATTTGGCCATCTTCCCTCCAAAATACTTCTTTTTGAAGCTTAGACAATTTCTCAGCAATGAAGAGAGCTCGAAAGATGCTCTGATTGAGGTTTTTGGAGAAATGAGCCAGGGAAATGCATGCTAGATAAAACCATTAACCTGGAATAATTTCTTAGAACTAGGTTCAAACATTTCTAAATGTTTAAGCATGAAAGAAAATAAACATCCAAGGTGAAAATTCAAGCAATACATGAGAACGAAAAATGTGAAGTAAAAATAAGAATAGGACTTTTTTTCATGGCTTATCTAGAACACTGTTTCTGAAATGTTTTATCATAAAGGATAATTTTTCTTATTTCCAGTCTTCATGAACTAATATTTTTATAAAAAATGAAAATTAATTATTGGAACAATTATAAAAAAGCACTCAAAGCCACACAAAATAAAAAACTCAAAAAATATCTCTTAAGTTCAACAGATCACACACTTGGATGTAGTGATGACATCAAATTGTTGTAACATTCCAAAATTCTAAAATTCTGTTCTAATGGTGGATTATACTTTGAATGAGTATGAGTACTTTCTTCTGGAAAATATATCTATACAAAAATAAAGGAAAACTTAAAAAAAATCGTAAAGCAGAATCATAGCACATAACTTGCTTTTTGTACTTACTATAACTTTATATCTTTCATATTAGCTCTTAAAAATATATACCTCATTCCTTTTTGTAGCAGTCTAGTATTCTAGTGTGTGATGGTACCACCATTTAATTTTAGCTGCTCTTCATATTTTTGGGCATGCGGATGTTTTTTTGATTTTGCTTATGGTCAAATTTTGATTGCATGATTCCTGGAAAAGTACTGATTTTTTTTTTTAAGATTTATTTATTTATACATACTAGAGCTGGGGTACAGGCCAGAGTCGCGGGAGGTGAGAAGATTCACCAGACAGAGTGGGGAGCAGAACAGGCAGATCAACGGAAGCACACTGCCGAGGGCAGCAGCGGGGCGAGGCAGGAGAGGTCTGCTATGCCATGTGGGTCCCCTCCCTGGCAGGAGGCAGGGATCGAACTTGTGCTGGAGTGGTTGCGGTTTGCTTCATAGTGCGTTGCTTAACCCACTGCGCCACCAGGGATGCCCGAAAAGTACTGATATTAATTCTACATACCTTTTGATGCCAAAGTCACCAATAACCCTTGCTAGAAATTATGCTTTATGAGCAATAGCAAAATGTTTTGCATTCCTAAGGTCCTTTTACTTCAAACCAGCTTGCTTATCTGAGAGTCATATCAGTCATGTAATGATTGGAATAAGCATTCATCACCTTGTCCAGCATATGGCAGCCCCAGTTTCCCAGGGTAGCAAAAAACGTCAATGTGAAGATTGCAGGCTATCTCGGGGCCCCACACATGGCAGCCTCTGGACTCTAATCTGGGTAACTCAGACCTTACCATCGAACCTGCATGAAGTGAAGGTCAGGCTGGTGACTAAGGTCCACCTATTGCCCAATCCCTCTCTTGCAGTGTTTTTGCTAAGAAGTGAATTTGCTACTCCATAGGATTACCTGCTTGATTTTCCACATTATTGTTTAGGGCTTCAAGTGGCCCATCATGGGAGCAAGGAGCTTAGTGTGTGTAAAGCCATGCTCCAAGGCAGGCAGGTCTAGTCAAGATGAACCTGAGCATTTGGCCACAGCAGTCCCGCTCCAGGCACAGGGCACGACCCAGGAGAGGGGCGTGGTGTTTGTGCTTAAGAAGTCTTGATGCAGCCAATGATGTCAGGTCTCTGGGCAAGTGCGGAGGTACTGGGAGGGATTTTGTGTTGAAGGCAAAATTGCTCAAGCAGAAAGACCAGTTTTCTTTTCTACTGGGTTAACCAGGTGGAAAGGAAAAGGAAGTTCTAGGTTTCTACCAGGAAGCTCATCATCTTGGGTTTGATTATTTCAATGGGGGCAACCAGCAACTACTTCCCTCTGCATTTTCAGTAGAGAAGTAATCATAGATACCCCCAAAGACCCCTAGGAACCATAAAACCTCTTCATGAGAATTAGATGCATGACAACTGAGAGACACAAAGGAACTGACTCTTCGGTCTTGGTAAAGTTTCAAGTGGTTCTGACGAGAGTAGAAGCATCAGGTTCACAACCAAGTTTGAATCACATGAAGAACAGAGGAGTTTCCCTTCTGGAGGTGCATTATCTGTGTCACAGGAGGCTCAAGAAAGGTTTTGATCAAGCAACCCAGAGCTGTGTGGGCACATTCCTTATCAACCCTGCACTCAGCATGGTCCCTGAGATGGCAGTGGAGTCCCAGGCTACCCCTGCTCCGGGAGAGGGTTCAGGGCTCAGGATTTCATCAGTGACCTGCCCGTCCCTGACATGGAGCTCCTGCAGGGATTTTTTTTAAATCCTGCAAAGAAAATTTTGAGAGGAAACCTGCCCCAGCAGGTCTGCCTTACACATTTCTTCAGAAATGTTTTCTTTTTATTCTGAATATGCTCTTTTGAGTGGGCATCCTTCGTACTCTCAGCCTATTTTTGTGAAAGGAGAGCTAACATCTAAATCTGGGGGAAGGATTCTTAAACGTGTATACTTAGTTTTCTTGTCAGAAAACCAGGAGACCACCCTCCCTGCAAATCACCTCCATTCAAAGTTGTTAGAAGCACATTGTGTGTTGCTGATAAGGAAACGCTGGATTTTTCTTTAGACTCCCTGATTGTCCACTCTTCCACAGAAAGGCTCTAAATGTTTAGTGTAGCTGACCTTATCCCTTGACTGTAAGGGAGACCTTGTGGCCCTCATATTCTCTCACTGCTGTTTGGCCCTGGATGACCTCAGGTATGTCTTATAGAGAAAACCACATCCCAAAAGGGGAATGGCTGGCTCACAGAATAACTCACTTAATACAAGTAGAAAAAGATGATCCCCTCCTGACAGCATATAGCTCTCATTCCAGATGATAATGACTAAAGCAGTTACAAAAGTACATTGCTAAGTCCCTGAGCATTTTTTCCTCAGGTCATCTTGATCAACTATTTGTGGTACAGTTTCATTGCATGCTTTCTCTGTGGGTAGGTGAAGAGAGAACCAGGCAACTTGCTGACAGTTTAAGGAGGACAGGGCTCCCCAGTTGTGCCAGGGGATGTGATGTGGACACTGTGATTCCAGCAAGGGCTGCCTCCCCTGCAACGGAGCCTTTTGCACCGCTTTGTTCTACATCGTCATGGGCCGTGGCAAAGTCAACCCAAATCACATTTTACCAGGCATGACTAAATAATTATTGTGACATTATTACCATGTTGATTTATGCAGCTAGGAAAAAAAAAAGACCACGTACGTGATAGAAGAGATTCTATAATTTTTTTGTCTTATATTATTTTACATAGGCAAGGAAAAGCTTGGTCCCTACCTCCAAGGCCTCTCAAACTCAGTGGGAGTGAAAAATTAAACACAAAACTAAGCAATGTTTCTGCCTGTCACCAAGAAGGAAATGGTAGCTCTTCACTGGCACAACCAGAATTTGTCCAAACACCCAAGATTGTTCTGTGCTAAAGGGAATGGCTTAGTCAGTGAGATCTGACAGCAGCTACCTCACAAATCACTTTAGAAATGTTTTCACCATTCATCTAATTTCTCACTCATTTCCCTATCTACTGACAACATGGAAGTCTTGGTATCGTTGTACGAA
Organism: Galemys pyrenaicus; assembly: GCA_019455555.1. NCBI lineage: Eukaryota > Metazoa > Chordata > Mammalia > Eulipotyphla > Talpidae > Galemys > Galemys pyrenaicus. The sequence goes on along the minus strand of JAGFMF010011679.1, from coordinate 4,270,503 downwards.
AACAGCCACATGCTGGTTTCTTCCCAAAGAGAGAAGCAAAGAGGGAGGGAATGAAGGACAATCCCAGAAGAAGAGAAAGGAAGGGGAAAAGAAAGGAAGGAAGGAAAGAAGAAGATAACAAAGAAAGGGAACAGAAAGGGTATGTCGTGGTTTCTGACTCATTCGTTTTCATTCTTGCCCAAGTTGCTTGGCAGATTCTTAGAGAATGTAGTCTGTTCCTTGAAAACCAACTAGATGTCTAGACCAGGCTGAAAGGCATCTCTTTAATTATAGCCACAAAGATGTTCCTCTTCTCTTTCATCTCGGGCCTTTGTGGGGTTCAGCACTGGCCCTCACCATTATCTCCTGAAAGGTTATACTGCCACAGCGCTATTCAGTTTGTGCACCCAGACAGAAGCCTCGAAGCATTCTTCCCTTGCTTGGGTTGGCACAGCCGTCCTGTGGGGTGTGACTTTACTACTCTCCCCGTCCTTTTTTGTTTTCTTGAGCGCTCTTCACATTAGTGTCCTGCTCTGTGCCAGATATGTCCTTCACGACAGCATTCACTTCAGACAACTTCCTTGAGGGGTAGCAGCTATGCGCCTCTCTCTCAAAGAAAGCAGACCAGGAAAAAGCTTGCCACTCTCTTTGTAGAGCTGGTTCATTTTCAAGCTGACCCAATCAAGTGGCAGAGCCAACTAAAGAGCATTTTAAAAGGATTTGCAACATTACTGAAAAGTCACTTAACAATTACTGAAAGTCACTTAATCTGTACAAATTTTCATGGAGGATCATAAACTGCATTTTGTAGATGAAGAAACAAACCAATAATCTTAATGGACTTCTCGGAGGCCACACAGTAAGTTGGAAAAGAGCCAGCTTAAGAGTTCAGTTTGTGAATCAATAGTTCACACTATTCTGGTCTCTTGACATTAGGAAATATTTACATAGAAGCAATTTAAGAATTAACATGGGATTAGTCTGTAGGAATAAAAAAGGATACACATAAATGAAGACTATTATGGAATTTTGAAAAGTATGATCATGATATCAGATCAACTACAGAGACATGCAGATTGGTACATCATGCATTGGGTGCCTTTAAGGACATAGTTATTTATCACTGTTTATAAGGTGCTGATTATTCAAAGGTAATATCTGGATTTAATAAGGTTTCATTCTTTTTTCCTTCCTAATGCCAGACTTCTGCTTATATTATTGCTTAAAAATGAATATAGATGAGAGAAGAAAATGCACAGCACAAATCCCATCATTTTTACTGCATCAAAATCTAGGTAAGGCATGAGGAAATACAGGTTGATTTCAATAATACAATCTACATTTGCATATGAAGATAGTTACCCCATGTAGCCATGAGCTCAGTGAAGGCAGCACCACCAAAGTTGGTAAGACCTGCAGAGCTGAGGGGCCCTCTGCTCTAGAGATCACACAAAACAGATGTGTCATGTACTTAGAAATCTTGTATGTCAAAGGTAATAGCAATCACATTAATACCAGTTTATATTACATATCAGGTGTTGAGTTATTTTATACATATTATAACACCTAATTCTCATGAGAATCCCAAGGCAAAGTTTCTTCAGTTCTTTTTTCTTAAACATTTATTATTTATTTATGCATAGAAGAACTGGGGTATAGATCAGAGGTGTGGGGGCAGGGGTGAGAGGATTCACCAGAGACAAAGTGGGAAGCAAAACAGATGGATCTACTGAAATACACTGCTGAGGAGAGCAATGGGCAAGAAAGGTGAGGTCTGCTGTGCCATGTGGATCAGCTCCCCAGTTAGGGATCGAACTCATACAGCAGTGGCTGCTGATAGCTTGATAGAGCTGAGACTTTAACCTCTGCACCACCAGGGAGGTCCCATTTTATTTTTCGTGTGTGAAGAAATTCAGTACCGTGTCAGCAGAGGGGAGAACTGGCTCCGAGTTCTGTCTTTCATTGAGACTGTTATGTTGGCCCAGGCCTCAATGGACAGTGTGTCTCAGTCCTTAGAAGCCAGAAGTGTCCTAACTTACCTAGATCACATGAATTTGAAAAACTAAGTATGTAACACCAAAATCATGGCTAGTTAGAAAGCTTAGACTTCCCTGAATATTGCAGACTCACCTGAGTTTGAAATATAAACTGTAGTCTGTTCTCATAACATGGTTGTCAAACATTTAAATCAGGAATTGGATCCTAGTTCAAATCCTAGCTCTGCCATTTAGTAGCTGTGTAACCTTGGACATGGATCTCACTAAAGTTTAATTTCTACATCTGTAAAATAGGATGGTATGTTAGTTCCCTTCATTTGGTATGGGAATTGAGATAATGTTTATATAGAGCTTATATCTGTGCCTGAAGCTTAGCAAGCTCTCAATAAATATTAGTTATGCTTTGCTTAACTTTAGGGATATGTTCTAAGAAATGCCTCATTAGGTAATTTCATTATTGTGCAAAAGCTGAGTGTACTTACATAAATTTCAATAACATAACCTACTACACACCTAGGCTATATATAGGCTGCCCGTTACTGCTCATTGACTGAAATGTCTTTCTGTGGTGCGTGACTATACTACAGAATCTCTTAAGCACAAAGTAGAGTGAGAATACTCTAGACAACACAGCAAAAATAAGCCCAACACATAAATTGTATAGACTCTGGTAGTTATGTGGCTACCTACAGGAGCTTACAACTGCTATAAAGCAGTAACAATCATGTCATAATTATCTTCCTAATTTAGCTTAAGGAGCCTGCATTAAACCATGGAAAGCAAAGAGGTCTTGGAATTTCAAAAATCACATTGTCATCTTATAAACCAAGAAAAACATAGTTAAATAACATTCAATGCACACTTCCAAACACCAAAAAATAAATCGATACACTCATTCTGGGGCTGAACTGTACCACAGGGACCCAGATCTGGGGTTTATCCCAAAAGGATTTGGAGAACATTCATTTGTTTATCTTCTCATTCATTTAATCCTTCTCTCTTTTGTTCATGAAATAAATATTTATTGAGTGTTGCTAAGATGTGCTCGGGTGGTGCTGGAATACTGGGGTGAATCACATGAGCTTTTCCCCTGTCCTTGTGGGGTTTACAGTCCTTTGGAGAGGGAGAGGACGTGGCATTATTAACAAATAACTGACTAATGACAAAGGTGGTGAATGCTTTCAACAGGAGCTGTGTGTCTCTTAGTCACTCCTCTCCTGGAGGTGAGACCAGGAAGAACCTTAACTGCTTGAACCATATAAGAAATGCTGCTGGGTGGCCTCAGATATTTGGGTGGGAAATGCCAAGCTTAATGTAGATGCTCACTCTGGGGGTGCAGTCTCTGCTTGATTCCAAGTGGTATTCACATAGGACCCAGACAATGAAGCACACTAAAAAGACCAGAAAGAGTAGTTCCACCCACTCCATTATCATAGATGCTGTCTAACCTCCAAGACAAAGTGCATCCCAAGGAAGGGGCATTTGACTTGGTTCAATAATAATGCTTCAGCCCTGGGCCAGGGAGCTGCTTTCACTGACATCCTGACATGCTCCTTGGGCCCGGTCCCCAGTAGAGACTGAGTTCTGGCGACTCTGCTATAAGTAGAAACAATGGACACAAAAAATCATGCCAAGAGGAGTGGTTTTCATGTATAATCTTGATGAGACACTAAAGCATGAACACTATGAAGCAAACCACAGCCACTGCAGCATGAATTCAGTTCCCGGCCAGGGAGGGGACCCCCATGGCACAGCAGACCTCTCCTGCTCCCCTCAACAGTGTGTTTCAGTCAGTTTGCCTGTTCTGTTCCCGGCTCTATCTCTGGTGAATCCTCTCACCTCCCTGGACTCTGGCCTGTACCCCAGCTCTTGTATGTATAAATAAATAAAATCTTAAAAAAAAACCCAAAAACCTCTCTTAGCACACAAAGCCAGTTTCTCCACCCAGACTTCCAACCTTTGCTAATGGTCATCAGCCTTGGAGCCTCTTGAATTGCAGTTATTCCCTTCTGAACTATCTTTTGATACACCTCTCCCATTTCCATAGTTCCAGCCTAGACTCCTGCAATAGCCTATAACTGGTTTCTCCACCTTGTCCCAGTTTTCCCAATAAGTGTTTTCTTACTGTGGGTTGCAACTGATCAGTGAGTAATAAACTTTATCAGTTACTAGTATACTATCAATAAAACTAGTAGTACTATTTATAAAAGATTAAAAAAAGAGAAACATACATGGAGTTAGACCTCAATAAATATGACACAATTACTAAAAAAGGAAACAGAAAAAAACAGGGTAGAATATGTCAGTATTTTGCATATAATGAAAATAGTATGTTGTACAATTTTTCTTTCAATCAAAAATCTAGGTTTTAAATATGCATGTACCATGTTGCATGTGTACTTTTTTTTTTATACTGTGGCTTGTGATCTAAGAAATGTGGGAGAACATTGGTTTGAATTGAACATTCCTGCTAGATTAATGTTCCTGAGGTAAATTCTAGCCATACTGCTCCCTGTTCCAACCTCTTTAACAGCTAACTATTGCTCTCCAAAGAAGTGCCCCCTCTCTCTCCGGGTTTCACAACCTTCCTGATTTGGCCTAATCCTACTTCTGGTTTCTTTTCTTCCATCTGTCTTCAGAGGCTCTTACCGGGGTGCACGGTTGTCAGTCCCTGAACTATATCCCTGCTCTCTGTCCTCTGGTCCTTTCCTTAAGTTGCTCCCTTTGTCTGCTCTGGTTCCTCCTGACATGTGTCTGACCTCATGTCAGTGCTCCAGAAGCGGTGTGGCATGCGCGAAGGTCAGGCCTGGCGTCACACCCACCAGGCTCGTGACTTTGTCTCTGGACAGGTGAAATAAGGTGAAGACTGAATTTCCTTATCTTTAAGAAGTGACTCTTAAAGACTGGCATGAGGGTTACATGAGATAACACACATTATGCATTCAGCACCATTTGTGGCACAGTGTACGTATCTCTGAGAGGAGCCATGTCTCGAACATGCGAATATTGTAGGAGGGGGTTTCTGCTCATGACCGGGCTATCAGTTACATCGTTGGAAGTATAAACAGTCATGACATAGTGTCGGACATGTTGGAGACACTCACATATCCTTCTTTCTCTGCCTTACTTCAAGCTATCCTATTTTCATTCCATTTTATACTCGGTGATTCTTGTGCTTGTTAATCTTTTACTGGCTTTTGTATTCCTACACCAGGAATGAAAAATATCTATCTGGTGTCTCTCGTAGTGCTTAATAAAGTGGCTTTTACCTAGGAAATACTGATGAATGAAATGAAATTGGAAGCAGAAATGCCACCACACCCTAACCTCGACAGGGAAAACTTCTCTGTCAGTGGGCCTTGCCTGAATCCACTGAGACTGAACCCTGACTCTTCCAGATTTTATTCTGAACTCACAGGACAGTCTGCACGTCTATCACTTAAAATCTGTATCCATAAGTAGATTCTTTTAGAATGAAAATGTATTGTGCTAATATAATTTGCCTAAAAGAGAGGCTATGAAGATCCAATCTATAAATTCTGTGAGGTACTTTGGGAAAGTGAGTATAAACATAAAAAAGCAAGAATCTGAAACTAGTTATTTTAGAGGGAGAAAGGAGCCATCATATTTTGAAAAGTTGGAGTGAGTCAAATACAGGAAAGATCAAATGTGTAAATCCCAGGACTGTACTTACTCACTTCTTGTAGTGAATGCTCTTTTCCTCCTAATCCATTATGCTAATACATATGCCACATTTTATGAGGCCAAGGTGAAAACTAATCAGGCTCTATTGTAACTAAGCCTGTTTAGCTGACACCTGACACCCAAACGGATTTCCAGCCTAGCAAATCAAGCCTGCTGGTATCTGCTGGGAGGTGATGAATAATGAGGTAATCACAAAGGATTGTCTCACCAGGGCACTTTGTGAGGAGGTGGCAAAACAGGCTTCGGATCTGAGTTTTAACCCTTTTTTACTGGACATCTGGTGCTGCAAATACTACCGTGATGAAACCGCGGTACTCCTGACACACATCTGGGCCGACTCCCGGACACTGTTTCATTGCATTTTGCAGAGTGAAAAAACGTGTGACTGCCTGCAGCCCTCTGCTCTAAGAATCTTCAGGATTCCAACTGACTCTTCACATTTCTGAGGCCCTGGGATCACCCACTGGCAATGACTTTGTTAATGGCTTCAGTGCACTAGGGATGAGCTTCACATAGTAAGAAGGATCAAAGGAAACCCCATTCTCTTGACCTAGAGAGACAGCCAGAAGAGAGCCAGCTACAGTCTGAGAACCAGCAAGCAAGAGATGCATGGAATATGAAAGAAAGCATCAAAACAAAGGACAGAAGCAACTGTATCCCTGTCTATTAGCGCTGACAGCCTTCACACACAGAGAAAACCCAACTCAGTAAGGTTTCACTACCCATAAATTTATTTTTAATAAGTAATTATTAAGGTTACTTTAACTGCATTTTTTTTTTTTTTTACAGTAGCACTACACATCTCTTCTTATTTGACGCCACTGTCATGTGCTCTGACTCATGCAGGCTTCCTAAGTGTGACTGCAGCCTCCTACTGCTCCGCCACCCCTCTGACTGGGGCAGTGAGACACAGATTGCTTTCAGCTGACCAAAAGGTGCTGTTAGGCCTGAGTTCAAATCTCTTCAAGTTCTGTGACAATGGAAAAGTAAGTTAACTGCTCCAAATCTTAATTTCTCTGTGAATGAAAATAGTGATAAAAGCCATCTTTTGGGAGAGGTTGAGAGGATAATATAAGTACTGCATGTACAATGATTGGCTAAGTAGCTAATAAATGATGACTATAATTATAATGACCTGAGATGACAAAAATCCATGTGCCAGTTTGTCTTTAATAATTCCTTCACAAAGAAATATGGTATCCTTTGAGGTGATATTGGTATTTGTCACCTAATATTGTTGAAGCTGAAGCTAGCGGAAACACAGGTGATGGGATGTTACAAAAGTGTCTGTTGATACAGAGATGTGTTTGGAAACATGATAATTTGTCTTTGTTTTCTATCTTGGTTCTTTTTAACACGTCTATCGTCCATCGTACTTCTGACAATTACAAATTTCTCCTCCCGCTGGAAATTATCTGGCTAGGGCTATGTTCTCCCTTTCCCTTCAATAGTCTTGTGATGGAAGAGCTTGTTTTTGGAGGAGTTTTCTTTTTTAAAGCCACTTTATCGAGGCCTGGTTGTCATAGAGAAAGCTGTGCTTGTTTGACATATACAGCTGAATGAGTTAGAAGTAAGTACACCCCCATGAACCATCATCACCGTGATCTGTGGTAGAAACAGATCCATGATCTCCAATAAGTTTTACCTCCTGCCCTACTTTATATTATTATTTTTCTGAAAGTATTTTCAAGTATTAGTATTTTTAAAAATTTATCAGTTTTTAAAAATTTCTTTTTATTGGGGAAATAAAATTGTATCAATTTTTAAGGTCATTCATAATTTGGAATTTCTCCTCTATCAAAACTTGGAAGAAGGATTTAAAAATAAGTACCAGTGATTATAAAGTAGAGCTAAATTTCAAAAAATCCCAAGAAGCTTCTACTCTCATCACATTATTTTTATGTTACTCCAATGCCTAATAAAGATGGCAGTTTTTCTTTTGGATGTTTACATATTACTTCTCCCAAGGGCATATTAGGATTTTTAACTTTCCTTAGTTGCTTAAGATTCTTTTTAAAATATGTAGATCCATGTTTTTCCTACAAAAATAGAATCCACGACAAGGAAACTGAAGCCATCTTACAGTATACAAAATCCTCAAGTGGCACAGAAATACTGACATTGTCACTTCCATTTCTATATTCCTTTGATTAAAATTTCTTATTCTTGAACACTCCTGTGGCGACCCTTGTCTTCTACCTTATTTAATGTAAAGTCCTCACAAGGCTGGCATGAAGCCTTGTTTGAAGAATGAACAGTCTGCATTTCCTGTGAGGTCAGAGAAGGCAGAGGGCACATGTCTTTGGAGACTTATCTAGAATCCATTCCCATCCCAGTCAAGGGCTCCAGTCTAGACAGAGCTTGTCTCAAAGACTGAGACCTGAAGGATTGCCCTGCTTGGTTTATATCTACTTCAGAAAGCATTACACTATGTATACACAGCATTTGTTGTTGATTATTTATGATTTCTGGTGATTTCTAGAAAATGTTAAGCATCATGCTCTTGGTGAGGCATATAATCCCCTATTATAACTGTTTCTATGAGGAAATCAGGTTTGACTTACGTCTTTCTTACTTATGTTACCTTTACTGGAAACATAGGTAGATTTGGAGGTTGCCTGCATTTCATTTTGCCATATGTAATTATGTTATATGAACAATCAGTCTTAAATATGTGTTGGCTAATTCCTAAGACTCTTGTAACCCTCTTGCCTTTCTGCATATCTGTTTTATTTAGATGTTTAACTAGACTCTGATGGATGTCCACCTCATGCTCCCATGTACTTGTAATCCTAACCCTCTTCTCTTCCTTATCAAGGAAGTCTAAATTTAAAGGCCCTTCCTGGAGACTGGGTCCATTGTGCCACATTATGACTCCACAGTATAGTAACTGATATGTCAACATTCCACTGTGATAAACAACAGGTGAAGATGTAGGTTTTCAAGAATAATCTCTTGTTCACTCAAGTTTTGTTATCTGACAGCCCATCTGGTCTTGAACCTGTGCTATATTTAAATCTTTAAGATGCTTTAAAAAATATTGTTTAATATTTCCTTTAATTTGTAAGTCTCAGCATTCCTCAAGTACTGTGTGAGTCTTACCAAGACAGAAATACTACAACTTAAAAAAATATACAAAATAAATCACTGATTCAATCTTATTTTTGGAATTGTCATTTCTGGATGATAGCCAAGAGTGGATTTTTTTTTTTTTTGATGCAGCCTATGAATGCGAAGTACAACTCCTTTCATTGTTATCAGAACAAAGATCACTTACTTTGAGTGGCTCGAGATATGTAAACACAGCTGGTCCAATAGCTTGAGTGGCAATGAAATACACTGCTGCAGAAGAGCTGGGTTCAGGTGTGACCCAAGGACTCCAAGGCTCTTTTGCAAAAGGCCTAGAGGCTATATGGCGTCTATTCCTGAGTGAGAGGAAAATCTTGTGCTCTCTAATTTCTCCCTTGCTGAACCTTAGAACTAGATGTAGTCTTTTAGATTTCCCAGATAAGCAAAATTTCAAAAATTTGGGGTGAGGGAAGGAAGACAGCAAGGGACTAGCATTGAATCTTGCCAAGTATGAATCATTAAACAAAATCCTATCATCTACTGTCACCATCATTGTATTAAAAAGGACATTTTAACAGCACATCCCTTTAAATTAAATTAAACACATTTAATGTCTTTTGAATTTGAATATCTGTCCCTATTTATGACTAAAGCAATATGAAACTGAAAAAAAATTGAATACATTTAAGATCCACAAAATCTGTTCCCTTATTTTGTGTCATACCAGAAGCCACTTTGTTATACAGAGTACAGAGTGCTATTTGGAGTCACTTGTCTGGCCCCTGTGTGATATGTGCTGCTAACTGCTGATCCACTGAGGTTCAGGCTCACAAAGTGGTGTCGGGCGGGCACCATTCCTCAGGGCCAAGTAATGGGAGAGCTGGCCAAACCCTAAGATCTCCATTTCCAAGAATGTACCATTCCAAGACCACAGCATGGCCACAAAGCACTGCTCTCAGTCCACATGGGCTCCTTCAGGCGCATGTCATATCTCTGAGGGCCTTCACAGGAAGGGAATGGAGAGCACTCTAGGAGCCATTTTTCAATGGTATTAGAAACAAAGCCTGGACATTTTTTAGTATCATAAAAGCTCATCCAGAATGACATGTTTGGAACTTATAGATAATTACAAGGGATAAATCCTGAGAAATGAAAATTCTCCAGATATGTGGATATGGAGATATTTGCATGGGTTCTTAAACTTTTAAAAAAAAAAGTTCTTTTTTTGATTCATGTTTCTGAATCACATCATTTCTCCAAACGAAGGAATGAAGTAAAACTATATTTTCTCATTCATTATTCCATATGATGACTTTTTTTGCCTTGAAACCAAGTTTTAAACTTAAACCAAGTTAAGTTACAGCCTAGATCAGAAGTAGAGGACAAAAAAATCTGATTGGAGAGGGATGCTGAGTGGCTGACTAGTCCAACTCACTAGCTCCTCAATCACTCCCTAATGCTAGCTTCAAAGTACATGTGATTCAAATTTGAACCTCAGCAAAACTGCCAATTAACACATCACAAACCTTCATGGTCGATTGCAAATATTCAAAACCTAGAGTGTTAAATCTGTGAATACCAAGGGTCTCCTGCATAGTTCTCTGGCAGTTCAGTGTTACATAATTTAGGGTGAGAAACCCAGGTTGCTGTTGAGAATGGTAACAATCACTAACTACATCTTCCTTTGCTGCAATTCACAACAAATAAAAGAAAAAGGTATTTGAAAAAAGAATATACCAACTGCCTATGTGCATTTTCTTGCTTTCTTGAGGCACTGTGGCATGGCAGTACATGGATTTTAAGAATTAAGAAATTGAGAGAGCCACTGAATATTATTCAGGAGAAAAAGCTGCTTAAAGGTCTCTTTATTGCTGAAGTACTATGTTAAAGAAAAAAGTATTTCACATTTACTAACATTCTTTAGAACTTCATGTTCTCTCAAAATAAACTTCAAATACTTTGACTGGTTGCATACATGATGACAGATTTTGAGAAAAAAAAAAAAAAAAAAAACCCTACCAGCCACTGGGTGGCTGAGCAAGAGTGTGGAATGTTTGTGTCTTCTCAGTTGTGAGGAATGAGTTAGCCCCCAGACACTGCTGTGAGACAAGGTTCACTACCAAGGAACCCAACGCCATATCGATTAACCATTATCTGTTAAGACTCCTAATGAACATATAAGTGACAAATCATAAATAGAATATGTGATGGAAAAGATTCTGTGTTTAGCTTAGCCTCAGATTTTTATCGGTTTCAGAGAGAATATGTTCAAAAGTTTAAAAGTCAAAGCAACATACATTTGTGAACTATTACTCAAAATCTAGAACTTTGTTCGAATAAGTTATTAAAGAAATAAAATAGAACCCTGCCCTGAAGGAGTTCAAAATCTCATTGTATTGACAAGAGCAGAATTCTAATAGCAAATATAGGAGCAACATTTACTGAATGTGTACCAGTGCTGTGCCATTCCATTTCATTCTCATGACGAGCCTAAGTGGAGAGTGCTAAGGTTGCCAATGGGCTATATATGAGAAAATTGAGGCTTAGAGAAGTCAATCACTTACCCAAGTAGGTCTCTTTTCCCTCTGACTCCAAAGCACATGCTCTTAACCATTATATAGTGTATGCATCCACGACTGTGGGGGGAGCTGAACTGTAGCAAGGCAAAGGTTCAAAGTATTCATTGATGCTTTCTGTGAAAAGTACATATGAGTTGTATTAAATGTCCATCTGATGGACATTTGTAGATGTCTTGGATGCATATGTCAACCTCAACTGAGTAGATGCCCAAAGATCAGAAACATTTCTTCTTCCCTTTGTGGGAGGAAATTGTAGAAGTGTTTCCTTTGTATTCTTCTAACAAGCTTTTGCCATTTATTGTAGTGATTTATATAGCTACAAGTTTCTACTATACTGCAGCCCTTGAACAAAAAGGAGGTAGTTGCTTTCTCAATACTTGGCAAGTATTTTATATCTAGTAGGAATCTGACATTTGTAAATTCTAACAGTTTAATTACTAGCGGGTATGGGGAATAGTTTGATATTGTTAATGCCTACAAATTGATTTGGCTTACACATTCATGATGTTATTCCATATGTCGTGAGGAAATATTAAAAAACAGATAAAAATGTATTTTTCATCATTTTTCTTAAGATGACTTCTGATTAAGCCAGTAGAAGAAAATAACTAGTAGTTTGCTACTCACACTCACACTCACAGTGTGTTCTAGACTCCAAATTCTAAGATGAACAGAGGCTCCAGATTCATCTCATTAACACAAATTGAGCTGTTTTAGAAACTAGTTTAGAAAAGAAACAGAAAGAATACAATAAGAACATAGATAATCTGTTGACTTTTGGGGACTGTGACTAAACTGAGAAAACGCCTTTCTTTAGTAATGTAAATTTTGGTCACTAACCTGTCATTTAAACAAGTTGTTAGAAGCTAACTTAGAAAAGATGATGTTTCTATTTTAGAAATAATCAGTTTAACATTTCTTAATGGAAGTTTAAAATAATTTAAAATTGATCTCGATAGTACTGATATACAATATTGCTTTAGTAATCTTTACAGCATAGTAATATTAATAAATAGAACAACAGGAATCACATAATTGATATCATTCATGAGATTTTATTTCTTTCACTCAAGAGTTGCATATGGAGCATTCTATAATTGCTCATTTCCAAAAAACCATTTGGATAGAAATTAATTCCCATAGGACTTATAAAAGAAATATGTCAGCTTTAGTGAAAGGTAAATTATAGTCAGTCAGGAAATCAACAGCAGAAAAGGTGAAGAGTAGAAGCTCAGTTCTATGTTTAAGTTTGGTTCCCAGAGTACTTTGATTTACCCCTAGGAGCTAATCTAAGAACAATTTAAAGTCATCAGAGATGTGAAGAATGTGTAGCCCTTTAGAAACAATCTTCTCAGCTAATTTACAAACACTGACAAATATTTAAGGACTTCACAAGTCAAAAGCAGTCAAGCCTTGCTATGGAAAAGGAGATCCTTCTTTCAGCACTGGGTTTCCAGGAAGGGGGGTGGGAGGGCTATGTAAGCAAGGGGTCCTCATGCTGAAGTCACTGGCATAGAAGTTGAAAGAAAGATTCAGAAGATTGAATGGGCATAAAATTCAGTGAAAGGGTAAGAGCCTTCTATATTCCATAAACAATTAAGCAATACACCACTATTTCTTGGCTGTCCCCGAGCAGAGAGGTCCTTGCTCTTTCTTTCATTGGTCAGTGTCTGAGTGACCTTTGTGCCAGTTGTACACATTAGTGGGGATGTAAGTCTTCCTATGTTGCCTTCATCAATACTAGCCACCATATTAAGAATCCTCCATCTCACTCAAATACTCCAGCCTAACATTTCCTTGACTTATTATTTAAAAAAATTTTTTTTCTACCACCTAAATATGGCAAACTGATCTCAAAGCCTAAGCATTGCATCACTTGGAACTGAGTCTCTTTGAAACACTAAGGGTCACCAGTCCATTTTTCTATCCTGACCCCATCCCTCTCATTGCCTTGGTTCAATCACACCTGCTTTTCAACCTCAGCTGGATCTGCTCCTTTCAATTTCCTTACTCATTCCAGTGTGTTAGAACTACTCTCGGATTTCCCTTTTCCTTGTTATATTCTTTATTATTATTATTTTTAATATTATTTAATATTAATATAAAATATTATTATTTTGTAACCATATACCTGCATTGATTCTTAAAAACTCTCGATTGCTTCCCTTGATCCTATCCTCAGGTTTTAGCATCACTGGGGAAAAATCAATTGAATGGAAGATTGGTGCCACACAATGTCACCAGTGTGTGGAACCCATTGTCAGTAGGGAGCGCGATGACGCTTGACAACTGTACCATGAGCTCCTGGTCTTTTCTTTCTCTTATAACCAGTATTATTTCTAACTTTTATACTACTTTTCCCAAGTTTACTCTTCATTTTTAGCAGATAAACTTGGCTACTATTTCACAGAATAAGTGGTAGTTATCAGGAAGGATGTTTTCCAGCACCCAGTTCCAAATCTACCTGCTGTCAAAAAACCTATCTCTGCAGTGGGTGGGATAGTATCCAAAAGAGACATGTCCAAATCCTAAGCTCCAATATCTGGACATATGATCGGATTTAGAAGTAGGGTTTGTGCAATAGAACTAAACTAAGGTTTTTGAGATGAATCGTTCTGGATTATAGTATGTCCTGCAGCCAATGATAAGACACACAGAGGGGGAGATCATGTGGAGATGGAGTCTTGGGGTCACAGTTCAAGGATTGCCAAGGACTACTGCAGCATCCAGGAGCCTGGAGAGAGACAGATGATCCCTCAGAGTCCCCAGAAGGAGCTACTTTGCAGACACCTTGATTTTGCATTTGTGGCTCCCAGACTGTCAGAGAATAAATTTTTGTTTAAAACCATGTGTGCTAATTTGTTATAGCAGCCCTATGAAACCATACAACTTCCATCTTTCTACTGTCAGTAATTTCATTCTTTATTCCCTTCTAAGAGAAGAGTCTACACTTATTTTACTCTGTCTCTTACTCTAATTTTTTTCTCCAAAGTCAATATCTTTCAACAGCCACATCTCATGGGAACTCCCATTCCTTACCCCATGGAGTTTTCTGTGGCATTCCACACTATGGGCTCCTCCTTCTTCCTGGGTTTCCATGATGTCTCCTCCCCCTACACTATTCTTGCCTCTTTGGTTGCTTCTTCAAGGTCCCTTTAGTGGACTCACTTCCCTCCTTTTTGTCTTATATTTCAGTATCACCAAGCTTCTCCCTTGGCCCTCTTCTTATATGCTAAGTCATTTTGATTCTGTCTTCTGCACATACCTCATACCTAACCTGTCCTACCTCCTTCTGAACTACTATAGCCAGAAGAGGACAGTGTGTAGAAAGATTAATATCTGTAAATCTCTCTGCTTCAGTTTCCCTTTCTATGTTATGACACCTATCCATGTATATGGTTGCACCTAAGACATGAAAAGAACGCAGGATGATGATTGCTCAACCTGTTGTAGTTCCTTTTCCTTTCCATCTCTTTTGTTCAAATCGTCCTTCATTCATTCATCCACTCCAGAAATTTTTGAGTACTAATATGAATAGGTCTATACACTAGACAGATTAGGTAGCTTACATTCTAAAATAAGAATGAGGAAACAAAGATATAATTATCAAAAAGCATGTCAGACAGCGATGACTTCTATAAAGAAAAGAAAAATGACTGATGTACTAGAGAATGACTGGGAAGGAGGGGTGTCAGGGAGAGTCAAGTCATGGAAATATCCATTTCAAAAGACTGCATCATAGCTGAATATGGCGAGATCAGAAGCAAGCCCTGCAAAGAGTAAAGAACTGGGCAGAGGGAACTATAAGTGCAAAGAAATAAGATTAAGACTGAGCTTGTCCAGGTTGAGATTAGAAAGAGGCCACACTGATAAGAGCATAGAGGGCAGTGAAAAGCCACTGTCGCTCATGGGGTGATCCAGTTTGCTTCTTCAAGGCACTCTATCTACTTGCTGGGCTCTTTCCACTTTGAATCCTTTCTGTTGTTGCCAGAGTGAACTTACTATAATGACAATGTTAATAATTAAAAAACCAATAAATAACATTTATGGAGCAAACCAAATGTGTCAGACTGTGAGTGCTTTACACATATTGAACAATTTAATCACAGAAATGCTCTGAAGTAGGTATTATTATCAATTTTCTCTATTTAATAAATGGAAAAAGGAAGAACAAGATTAAGTGCCTTGCACAAATCCCAAAGGCAGTACGGGATGGAGTCCCCTCCAGGACCTTCAGGATTACTGAAAATCTCTGCCTTTAGTTCACCCTATCAAGCACTTAACCAAAACCATTCAGTTGTTCTGCGTGGAGTCATGCTTGCTTCCCACGAGAACCACAATGTACACAGAGGATAGCACCCTAACATTTCCTTCGTATCTTCCAACAGCAGTCGTGGTTCTAATGACTTTTCCTCTCCTGTCAAGGATTCTTTTGAAAACATAATGAAGACTACGACTTGCCCCACAAAAACACATGCACTCACATGACTGACAGCTTCTTACCTCTAGAGGTTTCAGTACCCCAAGTTAAGACCACTGCTCCGTGAACATTGATCAGAGTCTGGATACCCCACTTCCCACTCTCAACCCCCGTGACTGTAACTGCAAAACTACTTTGTGTATGACGGTTAATGAGGGCAGAAGCCATTTGGCAAGGTTCAATTAAAGTACCTGATTTAGCTTTTCAGGTCTGGGTAGGACTGAATCAGTGAAGGAGGGGAAGTCAAGGCAGGAGGAAAGCATGAAAAAGGGCATGGTGAGGAGCTCATCAAGTGGTCCCCTTGAAGAGATGGAGGAACATCGTGGGAGGAGAGGAACGTCTGTAGGAGCACAAGGAAATTCCAGGTCCTACTTGGCACAGAGGCGAAGAGGATTTCCGTGTCAGGGTCTGAGCAGAGGACAGATGTGCTGATAGTGATGTTCAGACAAGTGGACACCGAGAAGAGAGGAGCCAGGGGGACAGGACGCAGAAAGGTTGCCAAAGCAGACACAGATGGTAGCAATGGGAATGGAGAAGAAAAGGAGGAATATTCCAAAAGAAGAGTAGGATCTGGAACTAAGGGATCTTGATTTGGAAAGCTTTTGGGAGAGCCATCAACACAGCAGGAGGCAAAACCCATTAGCTGTATCTTCCTTTTGGGAGGTGTGCCATGTACCAGACGAAAACCAGCGGTTTTTCCCTTTACAACTTTGTAAACAAGACACTAATGTCTGTATCTGACATGCAGCCACTTCTACCAGATCTATTATGTGAAATAAATATATAAGTTATATTTTCAGGATGAACATCAAAATGCCCACATTGGAAACATTTTGGAGAACTGTCTCTTTCAGCACATGGTGCCCTGTTAGGAACCTGCTTTTAATGCCACAGCATCTAATCATTAGTTATGTTTTCATTCTGCTGCCTAAAGCATTTCCAACAACATCAGCATTAATAATGCCCACTAGCATTTCTGGTGGCTTCACATAGTTCCACTTTGTTTTCTAGCGAGGGTGTGCCTAGAGTTTCTGATCTTGCATCCTAGGAAGAAGCTCACTGCATCCCAGGATGTCTGGATGCAGCATTGCTCATCACAGGCCTTTGTATAGGCAACAGCACAGCACTGCCAGCCCACGTTCCCCACCCACATCAAAATTGCCCTCCAGGCCAAGCTGTGCGGATGTGTGCTTCGCAACAGGTAGAAATAGAAACTAAGTGATTGGGTAACTATGAACTCTGAGATAATGCAAACTATTTTAGTGTCTGAAACATTCTCCATCAGGCTAGATAATCTTAAGTGAAATTTGGCATGGATTTAAATTTGGGGTGGAAGTAGGTAGGGAGATGAACTTACCAGTCACTTTACTTAACATAATGAATTCTAATTGTTCAGAAGAAGAACAGATTAAATATATAAAGAAGCCAATTAATGGTCTGATAAAGACAAGCTGAAAACGAAAACTTGATAGCTGGCTACAGAACAAGGGGGAAAATTAAAAGGGGTTGGGGGAAGAGGGAAGGATGCACAATGGTCTGTGGTGGTGGAATTTGGGTGAGTTTGTGGTGGGTACACTATGGTGATATTACTTGATGGGGTACCCCAATATTACCTCAATTAAAATAAAGAACAGATTCAATAAAGAACAGACACAATAAAAAAACAAAACACAGTTAAGGGGTTTAGGCTTACCATTTCCTCCACATTGCTGGTAAAAAAGAGGCCCAAGAGAGCTCAGAACTAGTGCTGGTTCAAGAAAGTGTTCTTTCTTTACTTTCAGAGCCTTCTCTAGTCAGTGAGACACACTGTCTACAGTTGTGTTTCTGGGATGAGTAAATTTATTTAAAAAAGCAACAACAAACTACTCCAAATACGAAAGAATATTTAAGGGCTTGAACATTCTACCTTTTTTTTTTTCTTTTTGCCAAAAATCTCCCTGCACCAACAAAAAGAATTACTCAGGGGTCAGATACTTGCAGTTGAAAATTTTCTCTGAGCCAGAAATATTTTGAGAGTTAGCTCACTGGTAGCAAAGGTTCTATGAAAGAGAGGCCCCAGACCCCTCCTAAGTAGCACACTGTCCTTTCTAGAGCCAATCTCACCCTCTCCAGTCAGCTTCAAGGTCAAGCACAATCTCTTTTAGGTCCTGAGAGGTAAGGGTGGTAACCACAGGGATCTCCAGGGGGAGCACATTCTTTCCTTTTAGAAACAGACCTGTAAGTTAAAACCAATCAGACAATTTCTACAGATAAGAGGGGGAGAGCAGAGTAAGAAGCCAAACTGGATAGGTTCAGTTTTATGTCTCTTTTCACGAGACTGCCGAAGTGAGACTGCAAATGCTGACTTGGTGTTTACAATGTGCACTTGCTATGTCACCCCTTGAGCCAGTTACTCGTTATTCCTCTTTCACAGATAAGGGCTCTGTACACTTACTGTGATGTATTCATAACATATATACATTAGGCAGTTTGCTTTTTTAAAAAAAATATTATTGATTCATGCATGCAAAAATTGAGGTACAGGCCAGAGATGGGGATGGGAGTGGAAAGGGTGGTGAGAGGATTCATCAGAGACAGGTGGGGAGCAGAACAGGCAGAGCTACTGAAATACACTGCTGAGGGGAGCAGCAGGCAAGGCAGGAGAGGTCTGCTGCGCCATATGGATCAAACTTATTGCTGCAGTGACTGCAGACAGCTTCATACTGATGAGACTTAACCTCTTGCACCACCACAGGAGGCCCCTAGGCAGTTTGCAGTGAAGAGGTGAGATCTTAGAACTGATAGTCAAAATGAATTTTTAGCTAGTCTGTGAATACTTCTGTCACTCCCATTTCTAATTCCCGCATGAAAAGAGGTTAATCATTTATTCTATCTGGGCTCTTAGGAAGGTTGGCTGAAAGGAAAATGATGGTCCAGCACAATGTGTTAATGAGTCTCTACCCTGGTGTGTACAAAATCAACTCAAAAATACATGGTCAGTTCTCCTACAGGAATGGATCAGGGAAGTCCCTTTAAGATGTGACCCAATCCTCCCTGGCATAAAGATGGGTACTTGTGAGTGGAGTGTGAACTTAGGCTGCTTTTTGTTTTCCCATTGAATTCAGAATCCCTTGGAATCTTGGGTTTACAAACAAAATGAAATTAAATCAATCCAAAGGGAAAAAAAAAAGCAAAAAATAAGTTTGTAGGATTCATCAACATGCATTTATTTGTCTGAGACATCCTTTACCAGTCATGTAGAAAGTAACCTTGCTAATCCTCACTTTTGCATGTGAAAAGTAGAGATGTGTGTGTGTGTATGTGTGTGTATTCCCTCACCTACCCTGAAGGGTGGTATAAAGATTATTAAGACAATAATCACAAAGCTATTTGAACTTCTTACTAGAAGGTGCTACTGGAATAAAATTATCATTAGCATGACTGTGTTATGTGGTTTTAAACTACAATATTGAAAGCACGGTATATAGATCAGTGTGTCAGCATCCTGCATAATTTAAGTTCAACTCGAAGCTGGTTGTCTTTGCACGCTCAGGTCCCATAATAAAGCATTCTTTTGATGAAAGCACACACAAGGGGCCAGATGTAGTCACCCAGCAAGAAGAATAATGAAGGTGCAAGAACAGACATGCACAGGTAACACCTGTGGAAAATGGATGTTTGAGCTCTCATTTCTTTAATGCATGTTTATATTACAAAGTCCCACTGTGGTGAAATTTTGGGACTCTTACAAGTCTTTATTAAGTGCTTAATGTACAGTACAGATGATGTGACCTGAGACCAGCTGGAAACAGATACTGAAATTTTGCTTTGATAAGTGAAGCATTTTGATAGAAACTGAAAATGTGGTATCACTGAGCATTATTTCTTGGGGATAAATGTGGTCTCTCCAGTCATTTGAGACCCTGCTTAGTTAGGGGTTTGATCCTTGGGAGGCACCCTGGTGCACAGGCAAGTGCACGGGCTCTGGATCAGACACGCCTGGATTTATTTATTAGCTGTGGGACCTCAGGCACCTTGGTTTTGACCTATAAAATGGGACAATAAAATCTACCTCAAAGGTTGTTGTGAAGATCACATAATGTATGTGTATAGGGAACCCAGCACCAGCATATAGGCACTCATTAAAGATTATTCCTGTCCCCTGCTGTTTGGCACGTTTCAAGCATCCATGCTGTTCTTCAAATACAATCGATATACTGACATTTTACAAAAACCTACTTTCAATATTTGATTCTATTGGGCAACCCAGAGATGATTTCCTTTTTTATAGTAACCCACTAAAATTATATTCTTCAATGTTAGGACATGCTGACTAGAACAGCCTGTCATATTGGAAAACTAATCAGAAGAATTGTCAGTAGCTGAATTCCAGAATATTCCCAACTTGCGTCTGAATTCCTGGGACATCATTCTACAGAACAGAAAAATTCTTAAGCACCTTAATCCCTCCAACAATATCTTTGCAAGGTTTCTCTGCATCTTGAGATCATGTTAATTATTTTCTTTTGAAACCCAGACGTCCTCTACAATTTTGTTCTGCCTTCATCCTAGTGGACGTTCCTGCACTTTAAAATACCCGCTAAAGGCAATCTAGAAAAGGAGAAAAAGAGTGGCCTGAAAATGGTGTTGTGGTGGGGGCAACTTCAAGAGTCTGGCATATCGCCCTGCACCCCAGGCCCCAGCCTCTGTACAGGAAATGTTCTGGGCATGCTGCTGGCCTTGGTAGAGGCCCACAGGCTTTTACAGCAATTAGAGCTGATGGAGGTGAGGCCCCTCACCTCTCTGGCAATTACGAGCCTGAGGTAATAAAATAAACACACACAGCCACTGTCCTCCACAAGTTTCCTTGAGAGTTGCCGAGTCAACATTGAGAAAGAACCTTGATAACGAAAGTTAAGCTGTTGGGGCAGGGACCATGGCAGCATTTCTTACCATTTACTCAGTGGCCAAGGATGAGCCCAATGCACATATAGCCGGAAGCACCTGCTCAGGGACTTGAAAGAATTTTCGCATTTGGTGGAAAGGGCAGTGAAGAAAAGGAAAGGAGGATAAAGGTCATCATATACTAGAAGCCTTGAAAACTATGGTGGAAGGAGGAGAAGGGCATTTGTTCTAATTCCAATTGGGGGGCCTAATTTATTTCATTATTTCAGAACTGTCACCACTAATTTTCCTTTTCTTTTTAAAGGAACCGATGACATTTAAAAATATTACAAAAATAATAGATGGAAACTCAGAGAGTTAAAAAACATACATAGCATGACAGTTCTAGAATTTAGTTTCTGGATGTTTTCATAAAGGACAAACTCTGTCATGAAGAATTTAAAAAAGTAGTATTGAAACTGACATTAATTTAGAAAAGATGAAAACAGTGAACACACAGCCCATTTATACTCAACAGAGTTAATATTACAAATGACTGTGTGAATATGTTAACAAAACATGCAAAGGTTCTGAACAAAATAAGTGTAATATCATTTTTTTCTTACTGAAATATAGCAAGAAGTCTTTAAAATGCATCATTTGCTGCAGAAACATTTAACAGAAGAATAACTAAGATGACAAGTTGGTTTGGTCTTAGACTACTTTTGTTTTGGTCTTAGACTACTTTTAACACCTAAAATTCCTGTTTGGGTTATTTCGTGAAGGAACAAATGGCTTCTTTGAATAGGTCTCCGCAATCATGTTTTAATTAGAATGCTAATGCAACATGTACAGGGAACTGCATCGAACCAAGGAGAAGCCCTGGTGTAGATGCTGAGAGTAATTCGTTTGATGTGAACTTTAGGTAACTACAAGCACTAATTTAAAGCCCATTACCCTCCATGCTTCGAAAGACAAAGACTAGCACTTCTGGAACTCTCTGAGTTTATGTCTCAAGCAATGGAAGAAATGAAGAGGCCACTTTTTATAAATTTGGACGTATTTACAGCATCGCTTTATTTTCTTAAAGCATAACAGCATCCATTCATCACTTGAGAGTAACAAAGCAGTAACCTGATATATGACAAATATCTTGAGCTTAATGGCTGATGTCCATTACCGATGGGTCCCACTCGCTCTTTGGAGGAGACTGGCACTGAAGGATTACTGAGCAAACAGAGAACTTGAAAAAACTTGCACTCCACAGTCTGTCATCAGGGCTAGGATGAGGGCATTACCTGAGAAAGGCGGCTCTTATCTGAAGCTGCAAACTGCGGCCACTGCCAACAATTTTCGACAAAGAGCAGCGGTCACGGAAGGCTGGGCCACTGCGGCAGGCAGCCAGGGACCTCGCCTCTCCACTCCCCTTTTCACGGATAACCCCAGCGCCACCCATCCTGAATTGCGGATGACCACATCAACTGAGGACAGTCATCCCGCATCTGCACACAGTGACAAACAAAAAGACTCCCAACAATCTCTTGTAATACTGTACAATATCTAGCATTCAACTGCATCTTTAATTTCACAACCAGCGGAGGAATGTGTGTGCGAATGTTTAAAATTCGGATGGAAATCTTTGGATTCAATCAATAATGAAAGTATGTGTTTTTGCTGTCACCTATCTTTCTTCTCCTTTCCTAAGAGGACCTCATATTTTGAGATCTAAACTTGTCTTACTGGTTTAACTCTCATGAAAAGTAAGTCACTGCTTTCTCTCTAGTTATTTTACCTACCTAGAAAAGATCAGTTCTCCAATCATAAGGGTTTATGGCTTAGTGGACTTGTCAAATTTATAAATTCCAGGTGAAACAGGATTTTGTGCAGATTTGGTTTTACTCATTTTAGTGTCTGCAACTAAATAAAATATCTACAGATTTCCAAGAAAGAGATATTTATTGAATATTCTTTATTGTTTTGTACATGTATTTTATTTCAATTATGTATTAACATTTGACTTATTTTTAATGTTCATTTAATTTCATTTATGAAAGAATAAGTATATTAATACATTTATTAACTCTGTAACAGAATAACAAATTTTATAGTAAATTGTATTATTTGGAGTTAATACCACTCTGACAATCTTTCATAAATAAATTCAATGAAATGAATTTGATTTCTGAAGTTCTACCACTGATAATTTTGTTTCCCTTCTCTTTAAAAAGGGAGAGTAATAAAGCAAGTTTTCAGGGAAGAAAAGACAGGGTTGGAGTGAAGGAAGAAAATAAAATTTCTTTTTAAGAAAGCCATTGATAGTCGGATATACCTTTGTATTAAAATGATTGTTATGCTTTCATTTTGCTAGTACCTTTCTCCCTCGAAAAATTTTAGTTGAATCAGTTCTCATCAAGAAACCAGACAGTATGCACTACACTCTGTGACTATCATTTATCACAAACACATTTGTACATAGATTCAGATAAAAAAATATGTAAGAAAATGTATAGAAAAGTAAAAGAGGAGTAGGAAAAATATGTCCATCTTGCCTATATAAAAGTGCATTTCTTACTATATGTATTCTTTTCTAATGGACAAGAGAAAAATCAATGATTGATAAAAAAGAGAAAGCTACAAACAAAGTACTGTTCATACTTTAGGTTTTGAAGACGAGCTCCACAAGCTTTATGGGGCGGCAATTAGTATCTTTTGACTCAGGACCCAAAAGTGTTGTTGAGTCTGAATTTTCTTTCTGCCAGGATGGTCGCTTAGGAAATCATTATATTTACAGTCATAATGCAATGTTAGTAGGTAGAATAATAATCATTAGCTCTCTTAAAGAAAATGTCTAAGCCAAAATTCAAAACCATCATCAAAATTTCAAATCTGTGTAAAAAATTTCAATTAACTATAATCTTAATTTTTGAGGATTGCTACATTAGTTTACATAAACCTGTGAGTCTGTAAATTGTCTATTTTCTCCTTTTGAATTTCTGTGACATCTGCTCTGGCCAGGTATAATTTTGATTTTATTCTGCTTTAGCACATTTAAAATAAACTATGCATTTAGAACTGTGAATTCACAAGATTGATTTGCACATGACCTTAAGCTGAACATTCAAAATGGTCCCTATTCTGCTCATATTGAAACCCACAGTTCACTCAGTTATGGATAATGAAAATTTTTGTTCTCCAAAATGCCTGCAACACTTGAGGGTATAAAAATAAGTCCTCTGTTAGAAAAGTCACAAAATAATGGGATTTGGGAAATCTGGTTTAAGATGAAAGGTTAGCTAGCACACACAATTGCATGGTGATGAGTGCCCTCCGTTTTGAAAAATAAACTTTTCAGAGCAGGAACTTGGGAAGGCTGTACTATTCTAAAACTACACGTATCACAGCATCACAGTGCTGGAAACAGGGGACAGAGTGTAGCCAAAATCCATACTACATCTTCCAAAGATAATATTTCATAATAAAAGGAACATGCTAAATATCAATTTCAATTTAATAATAGAGTTCAAAATTAAATTCATCAAGACAGATCTGTCCTTTCTTAAATTTCAAAATCACAAGAAATTAGTACCCATAAGCAAAAGACTGTAGGCTTTAAAACTACCATTTATGCTTATATTAGAATAGTTTGATCTAATTGAAATGTTGTGTATTTCTAAGAGGATCCTTGGAATTATTTAAATCTAAAAATTTTAGAAAAAAATTCTGCAGTAAATTGCTAATTAAATATGAGTATCTTTTCTACACTGAAGTATTATTGTTTAGGCAACACTTTAGAAATGGATATATTACTTTGCATTTAACTGAAAACTTCTCCACTCAATCACCTTCCCAGGAAACATTCTGTCCTTTTTAAGATCTTAGTTAATTACTTATTTACTTTCCTCCATCTAAACAAAAATGCTTTACCTGCCTTTTAAAGTTGAGAAATTTCTTTCCCAAATCTCAGTGAAAACCTCTAAGTTTTAGTAACTAACGTCCATGGAGGAAAACCTGGCTTAATTATAGCTCTTAGCTCCACCAGCAGCCATTTTAAACAGAAAACTGGTTTAGTTGTGTTGACAATCACATTTTAAACTGATTCTTTCCAGATGAAAAGATACTTTTTCAAACAATGTAATAAAAATGTAAACTCAGCTGTTTCACAGACATAAAAGTGATTTATATCACATGTACTGTGCTCATGGAGTTTTTCTCCTTACACAATGGAAGTTTTATTTTAAGGAAAAGTTAATAATTAACAGCTAGGAAAATCCCACAATGCAAAGAAGTCAGCTATAGGGGATTAACTGCCCCCCTTTGCTCTCTCACAAAAATCAGCCAATAAACCTGGTGAGAAAACGATGTGATATTTGAAAATTAAAAAGAGTCAACATCAGGATGTTCCTTCCTTGGGAGGGGTGGGCTGTAGGAGTGAGGTGGGGAGGCGCCAAGAGGCTTCTGGGAGCAGAAAATATTCTGCTTTTTGCTCTGCGTGTTGAAACTTGGGTATCTAGCTTGAGAAAATTCACTGAAACTGTACACTATGTGTACTTTCTACTCCACTTCAATGAAACATTAAAAAAGATCACATACTGTGTTTTTAAATGATAGTCTGAAAAATGTTTTGGTGTAACTAGATAAGTACTTGTAAATACTCAGAGTTATACTCAGACCGTCCAGCGTCCCCCTCTCCCCTCAGCACTGTATTACTAGGGGGCTAAAAGTCACGCCAGTGGCTCATGTGATGAGTCCCACACTAGTCCTAAAGAAGCAGGGAGTGCAGTGATGTTTTACATTTTAGGAGAGGAAAATACGTGTGAGAGAGAAAGTAGGTATCTGAGGTACTGTATCTGAAATCTCCACAAAACATGGTCTTTTTGAAGAGACTTTAACAAAGGCCTGTAAAATTCATGTTCCTAGCAGAATCTTTTGATGGCTGTGAATCTGTGTTGTGTACATCTAGTGTCCAATTATTCCTGCTAATGGGAGGCAGGCCACAAGGGGAATGGAAAACCCACAGTGGAGCTGGAACGTGCCCCTCCCCCATATAAATGGGGGCCCAAGTATTAAATAAATAGAGAAATTGCTTTGTGTTTGAGTTGCTAATAAACTGTGAAATGTCCAAAGATTAGACAACTGCAGGGCAGGCAAAGAATGTCATTCAGCTAAAGATCCCTTGAAAATTTAAAAATTGGGCCCATTATGTGTATTCCTATTGTAGCAGATCCGTGCTGTGAGTTTTGTACTTAAAACTCTAAAGTTTAATCCATTAGCTCGGAAACCTTTAGAACTTACATTTTCTCAATATAATATTTCTCTTCTTCTTAAAAAAAAAGCAAATAGGATTCATTTTTGGTATTGCGCATCCCGAAATCATACTCCATTGCCCAACATCACTAGGATGGTCATCAAAGAAAACTGCTTTTCACACGATCAACAATCTTAACACATCTCCTACTCAACATGTGAAAGGCAGTTCTCTCTCAAACTCCTGTTTGAGTTTCTTGTTTGCTAATCCTTGCCTTCCTGTGGTGTCCTTGCCCTCAGCAATGGGTCTTATACTAACTTTATATTTTTTTCAATCTGAGTCAAATAAAAATATCATCTTTAAGCATCTAGCTATGTACACATGTGTCCTTCAGACAATACCAGAAGCTCTGGATGTGGATGGGTAGTATAAAGATAAAGGCTATGTGATTTAATCATCTCCCTAGCCTGTGCGGGGACTGCAAAAGGAGAAAGTCCCTGTAACTTGAAATCTCTTAATCGGCTATTTACTGACAGAAAACAGAAGTAAGGTGTAGGGGCAAAGGGAAAAAAAGAGACAAATTGGTTTATTTCCTAGCAGTCAGTAGGAAAATCTGAATAAATTCTAAGCAATGAGGAACTAATATGCTATTCTTTTGTACCTTGCAATCATCCTGACGGCGAGAAGCCTCTTCTCATACAGTTTTACCCTTTGACTCCCTCCCTCTTTCCCCTCAAAAGACACACACAAATCCCCCAACATGAATGCCATGATGGTCTCAAACATGTCATATTATTTGCAGTTAGGAATTAAGAAGAAGGACAAGCATAAGTATATGATGAGCCCAAAGTTAATGGACCAAATGTTTTCAGAGTTCCTTGTGTACATCCCCAGGGTCAAATTCTATCCTCAGAAATCCACGTGCAGTTTCCATAGAAATAACTATAAACACCAAGCAGGGAAAAATAGCTGCAGTCAGTCTTTTTCTCTGTATTGACATATAGCTTTTATTCTCCCCTGGCTTTATCTTTTGAATGACAAGTTTTGGCTTGGTTTTATTTATACAATGGAACTTCATCAACTCACACATCTTCAAGAGACTCACAGTAAAATACTCTTTGTGGTGATTAGCAGAGAAGTCGAAAAGTTGGTGAGAAGAAGCAAATCAAAGAAGTTCATAAAACATTTATTTTATTGGGCTATGAAAAAGAATACAGACTTGGAAAGTGTGTATGATATAACCTCAAAGGAAAATAAATAGTTAATAGAGATGAAGGTGTCAATCAGCACACATCAAGGCAAATGTGTGAAAAAAAAGGGTCCATGGCCACGATTAAGTGTAGGTAAAGTGTCACACAGGTAACAAACACCATTAAGGGAAGGGGAAATGCTAATAGGGGAGTAGAAATGAGTAAGATGTTACCTAGTTAGTGATGTTCAGTTTTTCATTTCTCTCCCGGGATGTTTCTATTTCTTCCAGTGAAGATAGAAGAAAACTAACCTTCACCTTTAATAAAGTCTAACAAAATGAACTGCAATGAGTCTTTTAACAGACACATAAACCATTATACAGTATTTCAGAATGGCACTATTAGAAAACATGTAGTGTTTCAGATTAAAACAGGGTTAGAAAATATGATCATGTAATGATACAGTTTTAATGGTAGAGTTACTTATTTTTGATGTACATAAATATCCAGGAAAATGACTCTTGTTCAAGTAATAAGATAATGGTAATAAAAATTAAAAGGTTTGTTTATATAATAAGAGTTCTACATATTAAGAAAATAAAAATTAAATGTTTGTTTATGTCAGTGGTGTATTGTAGCTATAAAATTGAGTTAAAATTAACAATATAAAAAGCTCATAAATTTGAAATCCAAATTTTACCTGCACTAGGAACTTAAGCATTTTCTATATTTGTTTTTATACACCATACTCATTTGGTATATAATTGGAGGCTGCTAAATCATTCTGATGAAAACTTTACTTATTATAACTAATCTAGGGAGGGAATGAGGGAATTCCTAAGCTACTCTAATATGACCATAGTGTATTATAATAACCTTAAAGAAATAATGAAAAAGTAATTGATTTAAATTGTTCTTTTTGTTACAGGAGATTTTCAGGAAACAGCTTTAAAAAATTTAAATTAGAACACAATTTTAAAATGCTGCTGAGAGGTATAGAGCTTAAAAATGATTTTAACTTTGTAACTAGGACAAAAGGATCATAAATAAGTGGTCACTTTGGTCAATTTAAGCTGTAAGTCAACCGAGCCATTTTGAGCAGAATTTTGCTGGAGGCAGTCTCCCATTCACTGTTCAATTCCTTCCACATCTCAATTCCAGCTTCTTGAGCTGAGAGCAGTGTACCTGCTTGCCTAACAGATTCTAACAAAGGCCCACGTGTCTTAAAGAAAATGTAAAATACAATGTGAACCACTTTGACTTAGTATATCACTAGAGGTTTGGGGTTTGGCTTTGAAGGAGGCATGGATTTACACAAGGTTTCTGTTCACAGAAATACCAGACCGAGGAAGAGTTTATTTGCAAACCTGGGGATAGTGGATTCCGTGGACCACAGAAGAAGCTGAACGGTCCTTCTGAGGACCACAGGTAGTTGACGACTGTCTGCTGAACCCAGATCCCAGTTGCCAACCCAGAGGACGAGCCAGGATTCTACCTCACAGAATGGGTTAGAGATCCAAGGCAGAACTGTGAACTGTGCCTGAAGAATAACAGGCAGCTCATAGAGATGGGTCTGGATGGTGTGGGGAGAAGGAGCCGGATTCAGCACATGCAACACAACACGGACATAGCCTCTCAGCACCAGTATCACAGAAATACCAAGGAATTGCCTTATGCATTGGTCTTGGGAGATGTGGAAAAGGATGGCCAGGATGTCTGACCAAGGGAGAGGAGGTTTATATTAAGAAAGTGAAGTGCTGCACAATATAAATCAGAAGAAGGGCCCACCAATGTCTAAGGTAGCTCTCAGGAAGAATCAAAACATTGATGCAGTAGGAAGAAAATGAAAATCCCATAGACACTGTAACTGCTAATATACTAGCAATCGCTGCACGACCAGACATTAAAGCACATTGAAAAAGAGATGACCATCACCAGCATGGACATGATGCCAAAGGAATTAAAAATAAATTGCATCTACTGAAGAATAAATTATGTGTTACACCTGGTAAATTAAAAAAAAAAAGTCTGTTTTTTTCTAAAGAACCAAATTTCTTTTTAAGCAGAGTTGAAATTTTATAATATAGCTTTGTTCAGTTCAACAAACATTTGTTGAGTTCTGCCTTTGATCCAGGCATGATGAACGGTCCCAGGGGCACCAAGATGGGCAGGATAGGATCTTTGAGTTGTTCACTACGCCTGGTGGGTCCGTGCTAATGAGCTTTATGTGTGTGTTTGGGGTAAGAGTCCGTGAAAAATCTTTTGACGTGCCCAGTCTGCATGGTCAATTCACAAGTGTGATACTCAGCACCCTAATACAAAAACCTCCCCAGAATCATGGGGACGTTTAGCTCTGTGATGGAATCCGAATGTTCACTTATCAGCTTTGTCAGGAGAGACACGGTTTTATCAAAGGGAAAGAACCAGTGCACTTTGCTGAACTGCCTTGGGGTACAGGCATCGGCTAGTAAACCTGGTTTCCATTTCTGGCTCAGCAGTCACTCCTTAGCAAGCGACCTTTAACAAGTTGCTTAATTTTTCCCTCCCATTTAAGTTATTCAATGCAAAAATGGGATCAGGGAAGTGTTGGGGTGGGGTGATTGTGGAATAGTAAGAACCAACCTGAATATTGCCTAATTTAGATATCTGAGTATAGAATGCTCCTTTATATTTTGGAGTAAAGATGTTAGGAAATGTGATATTAGTAGTAATTAAAATGAACATCAAGTTAAAAAATATTAAAGTCAAGTATTGTTCATTGAACAACAGTTCTTGAATCTATTTTTAATCTACTTGGTTATTTCCAGATGGGTAATATTTCCACTCATAGGAAGAATAGTTTATTTCTTAAGACCTTTCAAGTGTCTCATTTAAAATAAAGACAATAATCTAATGCTTGTTGAAGTTGGCTAAATTTAGTGAAACTGAAAACAACTCCTTACCAGTTGAAAACCAGTTTTAAAACAGTTTAAAGGACTTCCTGTTCTCCTTCCCTCCAACAATGATTAAAAAGGACAAAAGTAAACAACAAAAACAAAAAAATTAAGTTATTTATATGTAAGTTACAGGAAACAGTCAGAAAAGAAGGTTTCTAATATGAGCAAGGTGGTTTAGATTTTGCTTTACTGTTAACTAGAAAGTTGGCGTGGCCCACATACATTTTATTGCAATAAATCTCTGAATGGTAGCATCTTCTTTTCAAAGTTTTAGTTACTTCCAAACCCCTGTTGTAAATAATTTGGGGTAGGGAAGTAGAGGGGAGTAAGCAGTGGGACGAATTAAGGGAAGAGCATTAAAGAAATCAACACAAAAAGTTTTTATGTAGTTGATTCCAAGCCTTATTTGAAAGGTCTGAATAGGATGAAAAGGTTTTCTCTATTCAGTAGTTTCACTTAATCCTCAGTCCAAACATTTGCCCCAATAAACATTAGATTATTTTTATGTTAGCTATAAAGCTGTCAGTCCTCAATAAACAGATACACTCCTGGTGGTTTTACCTTTGCTGTCAAAGAATTGTCAATATGCATAATGGCTCTTAAATTAAAACAAACACACAGGAAAAGAAAGGTAAAATAGAATCTCACAGCAGAGTTTGACAGGAGACTGTTAAAATACCAAATGAATGATGGCTCAAAAAGTCAATGGTGATAAGAAGTTCAATATTCAGTGATATAAAGCAGTCACTGCGTTGTTAGCGCCTTGCTGTCTCTTAGTGGAATGCTGTGACCTCTCCTGCGTTCAGGTAAGCCAGACCCTTGCTTGAGCGTGTCTCAATTACATTTTATGTCTGATGTATCCATTTGTTCTGGGAATAGAAACAAGTTCAATGAAAGGGACACTTTGAAGATTTTTATTTCCTATGGGGACAGTTTACTCCTGTCTGGAAAGTCCCTTCATAGTTTTCCTGGGCTTTTCCCCTGTCGTTTTGAATGGTTATACAAGAGATGTGAAGAGATACAAAGGTATTGAAAATACAAATCTATTTCCAACGGGAAGAATCTCTGCTATCTCGCAATTGCTTTCAGAAGGATTTTCCACAAAGGTCAGTGGGATCATCTGACTGAAACAATTTTGCTCAGTCATTTCATCACAGAATTAAGTTTACAGAGGTTAAAGCTGAGGTTTTCTTCTTTTTCTTTTTATGTATTCTGTGTGCTGCCTGGCAGAGGTCTGGGTGCACATCTGCAGCCATGTTCTGCTGAGGCTGGTAATAAAGGTTTTGCTCTTCATCTAGATTAAAACACTTTGTAAAATTAGGGTATTAAGTCTTGCACTAGAAAGAATTTAAGGAATACTTAATGTGATTGTTAAATTTCATAAAGGGAACTGTTCATTTCACATGGTTCATTTGCAAAAAAAAAAAATAAAAAAATTTTTTTCAGTAGTCCTTTCTAGGAAAAAAAGAGGGAGCGAAAAAGAAGTCTTTTATATTGAAGAATCCAAAATAAGAGATTGAAATAAGAAGGGGGGGCACTTAGAAGTGTAACTTGGGTGAACAAAGGGTTCGAGGAAAAGCGCTAACGGCATATATGTTGGGAATCCTAAGGTCCCAATGAATACTCCCTTTGTACTGTGCAATAAATGGATGATCTTCTGAGCCAAGGTTGAAAGAAAATGAATTTCCCCAAGGAATGTCCTATCACTGGGGAAGAGATCTGCCATCAAAAGCCATCATGCTCTGAGGAGGTGTAGCAAAAAGATTAAACACCTAAGACAGATGATGGGGAAGAGGAAGGAGTGAAGACAGGGATGTAAAAAAGGTAAAATGTCAGCATCCTGAAAATGAGATTCACAAACATGAAAGGAGGAAATTGAGAGTGTCAACTTTAAACCCATGGTTTGTATGTTGTGGCCCTGAGCAATCTGGAGTTTCAGGAGAAAGACAGCACACTCTGTTCGTCATGGTTGTGTGTCTTATATGTCAAAGGTACATACAGAGCCCAGCCAAAATATATTAAGCAGTGTCCCCTTGTCCAGGAGGAACTATAAAAAATGTAAAGGTCGCATTACAAGAAGAGTTTAGTGCCTAGGCTGATCCCTCAAGTTTCCATTTGTTGAGTATTTCCCCAAATTTATAACTAGCCAAAGCATAGTAATTCATATTTTTTTAAAAAAGCATTTCTTTTGAAATAGTTAGAGGTAAAGATCGTGGTGTAGATCACCTGGTTAATATCAAATTCCCACAGACTATGAAACATTAGATGAGTTAATAAAATTTTAGTTGACTTACGGTTAAAATAGGAAGAATGAATGATGATTTTTCTCCCCCATAAGTTAATGTGAAAATGATGAGTTAAAGTCAATGAAACAAATAGCAAAGTGCCGGCAAATTACCATTTTAATTGTTTAAAATGAGTTTTAGAAAATTGTATGACTTTCTCATCAAAAAACATATGTATTATTATTTCTATACCCTTTCAATCAAGTAATTATAATATTGAGTACTTGCTAGTGCGCAGCAGCAGCAGGATAAAACATGGTCCATAATATTCAAGAACTTACAAAACTGTAAGTTACTTGCTGACAATGTAACAGTAGGTTGAAAATTCACCTACTGAGTTCTTATTTTCTATTATAGTATTTTTGAAGATTTAACAGATTTCAGGAATCTGATGGTGAGATTCCCTTTCTTTTCCTTTCTTGAAACTATTTATTGTATTATTTTTTTAAAAAAGCCTCTGTCTGTTAAAAGTAGAATTGTCATGAGATACAACAATTCTACTACTGTGTATCTACCCCCAAAACTGAAAACAGAGATTTGAAGAAATAATAGAATATCCATGTTTATGTCAGCATTTTTTGTAATAGCCAAAAAGTGACAACAACCCAAGTGTTCAGCGACATATGAGTGAATACACAAAATATGGTGTATACACACAATGGGGTATTATTCAGTCTTAAAAAGGAAGAAGAATGTTAACACTTGCTACAACATGTAAGAACATTGAAGACATTATGCTAAGTGGAATATGCCAGTCACAAAATAGACAAATACCATGCTACTCCACTTTCATGAAATACCTAAAGTAGTTAAATTAATAAAAAAAAAAGTAGAGTGGTGGTTTCCAGGGGCTGGGAGTAGGGAGGAATGGGAATTATGGGTTAATGGTTACAGAGTTCAATTTAGGAACATCAAAAACCTGGAGGTAGATGGTGGTTATGACTTCACAGCAAAGTCAATGTACTTAATGCCACTGAACTGTACACTTCAACATAGTAAAAATGGTAAATTTTACATGGTGTGTATTTTATCACAGTAAAAATTTAATTGAACTAAAAAAAATCTCTGATAATTCCAACATTTGAATTACACCACACCTACCATGAAGGAACCTATAGACCCTCCCGACCACCCTCTGCCACCATAGTCCTTTGGGCCTCCTCCACATTTTGCTCTCCACCCTCCCTTTAGCCTTCCATAGTCTTAATTCTTTAATTTGATTTCTGGGGTTCGTTATTGGTTTGTTTGGATCTCTCTTCTGACTTACTGTGCTTAGCCTTAACCTCACCGGTACCATCCATGTTGTCAAAATGGCAAGATTTAATCTTTTTATAATAGCTAAGTGGTATCCCATTGTGTATATATACTCCATTTTTCTAATTCACTCATCTTTCCTTGGGCATTTAGGTTGTTTCCATGACTTGGCTATTGTGACAGTATTGCAATGAATATAGGAGCGCAAATATCCCTTCAAAGTAGCCTTCTTGCATTCTTCAGGTGGGTAACTAGGAGTGGAACTGATGAACCATATAGTGGATCTCTTCTTAATATTTTGAGAAACCTCCATACTGTTTTCCATAGTGGCTGGACCAGTCTACATTCCCACTAATAGTGTTAAAAGGGTTCCTTCTCCAAACACTTGCTATCAGTTTTTCTAGGTTATGGGAATTGCATACAAATATTGCTAATAATTTCTGTTGTTCATCTGTATTTTGGATATGTCTGTTTTAACTTTTTGCCTTTCATTTCTGATTTTATTTATTAGTATTTTCTTTCCAAGCCTAATTAGTGGTTTTTCTATTTTTTTTCAAAGAACCAGTTCTTTATTTCATTGATCTTTTGGACATTTTAATTTCTACTCTAATTTTTATTATTTCCTTCCTTCTACTAGCTTTTGGTTTGTTTGTTTTACTAGTTCCTTAAGGTGAAAGGTAAGATTATTTGGGCTCTTTCTTGTTTCTTGATGTGGCCTGTGTTGCTCTATATTTCATTCATATAGTACCGCTTTTTTTCTGTTTCCTATAGGTTCTGGAAGGTTGTATTTTCATTTTAATTTGTCTCAGATATTCTTAAATTTCTCCTTTAATTTCCTCATTAACCCAATAGCCATTAGTGTTTTATTCAGTTTCCACACATGAGAGGTTTTTCCTCTAAATATTTTTAATATATCATCTAGTTCTCTTGTTGCTTATTAGTTTTCCTCAGAGAAGTCAGATATAAGCCTGGCAGGGGCACTTTCATAGGTTATCTGCTTTTTATCCCTTCTTTGTCTTGAACTTCAGAAGTTTCACAGTTATATGACCTGGTGTAAATCCCATTACATTAGATAACCCAGTGTCCTTTTAGTTCATAAACTTTATTTTTAGTTTCTCCCTCATGTTTGGGGAGTTTTCCTTTATTATTTCTCTGAATAAATTTGCTCTTCCCTTTTCTCTCCCTTCCCTTTCTGGGACATCCCATTGTACTTGTATTGCCTTTTCTAATGCAGTTAGATAATTCTTGAAGTGTTTCTTCATTTTCTTCCTTCATATTTCCCTGAATTATTGCTTATACAGTTAGTGTTAACCTTACATTGCATCTTAAAACTTCTTTTTGGAGATGGTTGTGTCTTGAGGATCATGGACCTTTATCTTGTTCTTAATAGGATGATGGTGCAATAATTCAGAATACAATTTAGTCTAATTAAATTTTTTAAGAAAATTATTTATTTATGCATACAAAGATGGGGTACAGGCCAGAGTTGCAGGAGGCGAGAGGATTCACCAGAGACAGAGTGGGGAGCAGAACATGTAGACTGACTGAAACACACTGCTGAGAGGAGTAGCAGGCGAGGCAGGAGAGGTCTGCTGTGCCATGTGGGTCCCCTCCCTGGCCTGGGATCGAACTCATGTCACTGTGTAGAGGATGCCCCACAGTGCGGCACTCAACCCACGGCGCCACCAGGGAGGTCCGTCTAATTAAATTTTACTCAAGGCATATTTTTCTAAGTTAAATCTTCATATTATTTTGATTCTTAATCTCAGGAATCAATATATTATTCTGGGAATATCACTAATCTTTCAGCTGAAGTTTTAGTCATGTAGAATGTAACAACCAAACCATCTCTTCCCTACTTTCCCCATTTAGACAAGTAAGATGAGAAATGTAGCAATACTTTCAGTCAATAGTGAGAAAGGTATGAATTTGAGGTTCTATTATAATCCATACTATTATTAAGTTATGAAAAGAGCAAGGAGTATGGTCCAGATACAGAAGACCCCTGATGAGTCCCCACCCCAATAAATACCAGCTGCAGAACATCCTTAACATCTTTTATCAGTTTCCTGACCAGATAACTAGAGATGGCCCTCCCCAGCTTCCCACCTTCCTGGATTCTCGTGAGCATCAAATTAGGTAATATATACAGACATATTTAATAAACAATAAATAATCAAAATGGTAACAGTGGCTTTGCATATAACCAGTTATGCATAATAATGTCTGAACCTTCCTGCTTTCCTCTAATTTGAAACACCTGAAAGACCTATAGGAAAGATAAATCTGAAATCATAAGATTAAGCCCATAAAATTCAAGGACTGGTGACAATAGCATTATAATTGGGTGACTAACCAGATTCTTAAGCAGTAATTGAATAGAAACCAGCATTATAATTAACATTCATGGATTCATCATTGGCAAGTGACTTACTGGGTTTACAGAGAAAATGTAACCATCTGAACTATAAGCCAGTCAATTAGATTTTAAATAAATGCCTATGACATCTTAATAGTGTTCCAGAATATTAAAAATCCATATGACCTTTTCCTCTTTGAAGAAAATAAGAGGCAGCTCTCCTGCCCACCTGTGACTATTTCAGGTGCCTTTCTTTTTGTCCTTTTCCTAATAAAGAAGATCAAGTTTGTATATATTACAGAAATAAAAGACTCCCTATCAAAAATATAGTATATTGATGATTAGTTCCACAAAATCGGACACATCAGTTGAAGTCCATGATAAAGAAGAAACATTACGTCCTTTAATATTGTCTATCTCAAATCATGCTTATTTTCTACAATAAGAGAATCAAGCAAAAATAAAGAGTTTTAAGAAGATTTTCTCTCATTCGCATCTGAAAATGTTTAGCTTAATAATTGCTGGAAAAAAAGATTTTGGTTTTGATAGAAACATATTTTTTCTAACGTGACTATACTTCTAGACCATCAGAAATCCAAAATAAGTTAAATAAAATCCTGAAATTACTTCCAACTGGACATCTCTCCTTGACTGTGGATCTCCACCCCCTACCCACCCGCCCTTTAACACTCTATAAAACATGGGCACATCCGCTCAGGCTCTGAACTGGGACACCAACCTTCTTGAAAGATGACACTTCCACCCAAACAACTGGTCTTCCTTTCCTTCTTGTAAGCACTGTGCGCTGAGAGAAGCTGTGTTTGGTCTCTTAATCAGGCCTTGCTGACGGGCTGACATCACTGCAAACGTTTTCACTTACGCTTTGGCAACACTTAAATCCTTGCCAAAGACCAGTCAGTAAGTCAGAAAACGTTGTTAGTAAGAGGCTGGGGGAGTTGGAATGTGACTGTCAGCTAGCAATCTGTGGTGATGACAGGAGGGAAATCTAGGAGCCCAAACCATTTTAAAGGTCACTTTGTGGGCTGAACAAAAGACTTCTAATTTAGAAAAGGAAACAGAGCCCTGGGACATTGAGGCACTAGGATGAAAGCACTAGAACTGAAATGAAAGTTCACTATCTGCTGTCTAATTGTAAAGACAACTTTACAACAGAATAGAGCTTAAGTCAACAGCTTTTTTGCTTTTGTAGTGGTTTAAAATAATTTGCTAAAATATAAATGCCAAATAATGTGCCACTGGTCCGATTTCCTATTTTTTAAAAATACTTCACTGTCTATTCTTTAGTATTCTTTCTCATTACCTCTTACCCTTTCATTTTCAACCTTGAGTGGTTAAATAATCAGAGCTGAAATTTCTCAGCAACATAAAAATGGTTTCTGTGAAAGGTAATTACATATACTTTAAGACTAAAAATTTATAAGTGTACTATATTTAAACATTGATAAACCATTTTAAAAATGGTTTGAGATCATTCAAGAATAATAACAGTGGGCCCGTGGCTGAATTGAGATCATTTCTTCTTTTTTTCTAAAATAGGAGTTGGAAGATGAAAATGGCTTCAGTGCATGGGATCATCACTTATAAAATCTGCCAGATAGGTTTGCTATAGTTTAATCCTCCAAACTCTCACCATCTGGATTATTTTTTCATGTTTCTTATTTTCTTGCCTAAAGAGGACACTGGTACCATAGTTAAGAAGCCCAGGCAGGCCAGAGATAAACTGTAGGGTGGGAACAAGAGCAGCCAGGACTTTCTGTTTTCCTCCTCTTCACCACATCAAAATAAGGGCTCAGGGATCCAGTGCACAACATGGTGACTACAAGGAACAATACTGTATTATACACTTGACGGTTGCTGGGAGCAGATCTTACATGTTCTTGCTATATATACAAAAATGGGAAATAGATGAAATGACAGGTGTGTTAATGAACCCTACTGTGGTAATTATTCACAACATATATGCATCAAATCATCATGTTGTGTAAGTTAAATGTACACAGTGTTATATGTTAATCATATACCAATAAAGCTGAAAATGAAACAAAGGAGCATTTAAGGAAAGGTCAGGGGTTCCAGGAAAGGCCTCTACAGTAAAGCAAAAAGGAGGGGAGAAAAACCTCTTAAGGCAACAGAAAACTCCTCAGGGAAGTCAGTGCTCATCAGACACCCATCAAAAACTGAATTCATTTGCTAAAACAAGGTTTAAAACACCATCAACACACATACAATGTTCAACATCAAAGTTGTCTGCACTACAAATTATCTGCTTAGGGAGCAGAACTAGGATCTAGTCATCAGTGATGTCAAGAACTTTTCACCCAATTCCAGCACAGCAATGCTGGGTAGATGAGTTTGTTGATCTCTTGGATCAAGAGAGAGAGAGAGAGAGCGAGAGAGAGAGAGATGGAGAGTGTAGCAGCAACTATTGGACCTTGTGAAGTTGGTACTTGGTTTAGGAGCTGATTGCTTAAAATACCACAGTTCCTGGGAACTGTTAGCTCCTCCATTGTCTCTTTAAACCTAGTGATTCCCTGACTTTCACCTAAGATTAAGAGACA
The DNA here is from genome assembly GCA_019455555.1 of Galemys pyrenaicus. Classification (NCBI taxonomy): domain Eukaryota; kingdom Metazoa; phylum Chordata; class Mammalia; order Eulipotyphla; family Talpidae; genus Galemys; species Galemys pyrenaicus. Next base: position 4,231,983 of record JAGFMF010011679.1, on the reverse strand, counting down.
GTTTCCAGAGATTACTTTATTCAAGGGTTCTGTAGAATAGGTCCTTCTATTTTCAGAGCATGTTTAAAATATTCCAGCTATGTTAGGGTAGGTAAACACTTTTCAGAAAGTAGACCTATGAGGACACCAAACTAAGTCAAAGCTCTTGGAGTGAGTCTACCTATAAAAAGAAAATGTCCAAATCTCACCAGATTGTTGTTGATTTTGAATTGTAGACATCCTGCTTCCTTTGTCTGTGTCACCAGCCACTCATTCCCCTTCTTAATGAAAACAAGAGGGAGTGATTATACCTCCTGGGGCTGTGCCATTTATGCTGTCTGAAAGGCACTTAAACGAGTGGCACATTATCTCACACATCTGGAGTTTACCAAATTAGCCAATTATGCTGGAGCTCATAAAACGAGGCCTTAAATGTCATTTAACTAGAAAATATTATAATCACCAAGTGGTCTGATTGTAAGATGATACTCAGGGCAGCATCAGTGGTTACAGAAAACAAATCGTGAAACAAAACACAGTTCAAATGCCCCCCATATACAACCACATATTTTCTACAGTAATACTTTCTGAAGAATACCATATTTCTGAAGGCACCAGCAATCAACATGTTTCTCATTTGAAACTAAGTTTAATCTGACCTAGTTGTTTCTTAGTTATTTGCCTTGGGCAAAGCAATACCCAAGGATTTTTCTTGTAAGAAAAGGAAGGAACATGCAGGATGAGAGAAGAGCAATGGAAAAGCACAAACTTATCAGAGATATGGAGCTGTCTGTAAGGGCCATGACGGAATTAAGACTCTTGAGTTGTCAGAGGAGTATTTTAGAATTGACAAGATTTGATTGACTGAACGTCCACTGAAAGGTCTTCCAGAGCTTTCATATTTGACTTAAGAGACAAAAGCTGCTTTACATTGTTATGTGACTTAAAGGTAAGAATACCAAACATTTTATAATAACTATTTAAAACTTAAGGGACAAATAAAAATTGGGGACTTAAGATGCCACTGCTTCCATATTGTCTTCCTTTCATTCAATAATGAAATTTAGTGTTTAGTGTAATGTGACATGTTGTGATGGTAAAAAATAAAAATACAACCCAGAAAAACAAACAAACAAGAAAACATGATATGACACTAATATCCGTGTGACTTAGGGTACATTATGTAACTTCTTATTTATCTTCAGTTACCTTATACAAAATACATACATCCTTTGTATTGTACTGACCATAAGAAATCAAAAAGTCCCTCATCCATTGCCTGGTGCACTGAATAAAAAAAATAATAATTTTATGTCTTTCCTATTTCACCGCAATATCTTAAGTTTGGCTTAACTCTTTTTCTTCTTATTTCAGAAAGAGTTAGTAGGAGGTGCTTCCAGAGAAAGAAGAGTAAGGGGGTGGTTGGTCCTGGTTTTTATTAGCATCATTATAATCCACTCACTGGTGAACATCTCAATCGCTCTCTTTAAGGGAATGATAAGTACAAGAGACTAGAGAAACTTTCTGTAGATACTCTGAAGCAAGAGGAAGTGAACCATGGTATATGAACAAATGGTAAAAGGAGATACCAGGCACTATTTACTTGGAGAATTTACAAAATAAAACTTATGGGTTTGAGAGGCCCAAATCGACTAAGCTATATCTTAATGTCTTTTAAGCTCACTATTATGGAAGAGGGAATTGTTAGTTTATTTTCCCAAGCAAGAGAAAGATGAAGAATCATAGAGAAAATGGAGGTATTCTCAAGTGACAAAATATCTTTGTAAAACTGGGTAGAGAAATTTTGTCTTTAATAAAAATGCAGTGGATCTATGCTTTTAAGAAGAAAAAGAATCTTAAAGGAAGTGAAAGGATTTGGGGAAACTGTGATTGAGTTATTGTCCTTGGGAAATATTTGAATTCTGGGCAAAGGTGGGGAACTGCATGTCTAAGAATGTTGAAGCATACCATTTCACTTTCTTAAAGCAGGAAAATGGGAGAGCTGAGCAGATTCTAAGACCACTAACAGACTTTAAGGTGTCTGAATGTCAAGAAGGACTAGCTTTCAAACCCTTATGTTGGAAGAGACAGGAAAAAGTAGAAGGGATGAATTCTCGTTATGCTAATCATCAAACTAACACTATCTCCCTGCAAAGCAAAGACCAGACTGACCTCTCTGCACCTGAGTGAAAGAAACTTTGAAAGCAGAGTATACTCTAAAAGCTAAACAGGAAAAGCAAAAGGAACTGCTTTCACTGGGGGAAAAAAAAATATTCAAGGCAGCATGTGTTAAAAGGTTTTCTTTCTTTACTTCTTTTTTAACCTAAGGCTATGAAAAGCTCTTGCTACATATCAAAAATAACAGGCAGCTTTTTCTTTTGTATTTTTACAAATATTTCCATCTCTAAGACCAGTGTTCTTTGGTTGTTAGCTAACAATATGTCCAGATCTAAAGGCATTACAGAAGGAATGTCAATTTGCTCTAGAAACAATTATATATATACAGTCTAGGAAAAGGCCAATTTCACCATACAAGGACCACACAAACTGTATGTTTGTTAAATTACTTGATATCAAAGGAGAAACATCAAATTTTTCCTAGAACACACATGGAATGAAGAGCCTGACTAAGAACTCCCACATCCAAGTCAGGATATCTGTTACAGCTTACAGAACTTGGCAGTGCTGACATAATTGTTTTAATGGAAAGGGGCACTTTTATTGACTACATAATACATTGATTTTTTTTAAACTTTACATTTTTTTGGTAATATGATCATGATATTCATCGCAGTGTAGTTAAATGCAGGTATACAGTCAATGTAGGCACTTAGGTACCACATCACCAGAGTAATGGCCAGAATTTACGGAGCCTTTGTCACAAGGTGATCGAAAAGATATTTAATCAGACATCAACCCATTATTATAACTTCAGAGGGGGTGGTCTGCAGCAAGAACTGCCATCTCTGTTTCATTTTTTATCATTATGATGTTGGTATGATGACTTCTGTTTATTTATTCAGTGAGTACTTACTGAGTATCTCTACTCAGTACTAAGCCCAGGCATCATAAATGAAATATTTCCTTAGAGAAATACCATTTCAGGGTGGGAGAAGAGAGACAGATAATGAGCACAATGAATCAAGGTGTTACATTCTATGCTGTATATAGTGTATGTGTGTGTGTGTGTATTAATTGATGAATTGATGTGTATACATATTAATTGATGTATATATATATGCACAGAAAGAAAATAAATTCAACCTAAGAGAAATTGGAAAAGGACATAAATAAGTAATTAACGGATGAAATGATACATAATGCTATCAAAATATGGCCAATCCCAATTATAGACAAAAGGATACTAAGACAGTTTTATTTTTCTCCTATTACATTATAAACAAGAGGTGCAAATGACCGACAGTTATACCAAATAAGGATTGGCACTGTTTGAGAAGGTGTGGGAAATGAGAACTCTTAAACATTAATCATAAGAATATACATAAATCAATATATTATATATATACACATAAATCAGTGTACACTTCTTGGAAGATAATTTGGCTACTTCTATGATATAAAAAGTACCTATTATTTAACTCTCTAAATCCACAGCTAGCTACTATCACCCCAATGGCCAATGGCCTGAGTTTGATACTCAGCGAGGAGCTAACTCACCCGTTGGGATGATAGAGCTGAGACTTAACCCCTGAGCCATCAGGGAGGCCCAAATGCAGGTATATTCTTTTTGACAACAACACAATAAATAATCCATGTGATGCAATTAATAAATTAATTGATCAATAATAAATATTCTTATGCTATTTTTGCACATATGAGTGTGTATGTGAGTGTGTAGCTAGCTATGAGAACCTCAGAAAGTGTCAGTGGCTCATATTAAAAACTATCCTCAGGTCATCAGTTAGTTATAATAATATTAACATTAATATTTTGTGCTAGTTTTTATTGTATTTATACTTAGTTTTCAATGAGCACAATTTATACTTAGTTTTCAATGAGCACATTATTTGGGTTATCAGGGAAAATTCACAAAAAGTAGGAAGCTACTCTGTAAAACATTCTCCCCATTAAGACAGGGAAACAAGCCATTCAAGCTGAGAACATAAGTCATAAAGAACATAACTAATAAACTGAAATTCCTTTACAACATAGAATCTGTATAAGACGCACTATACTTACCCTTCTGTGCGGGAAATCATTCGAAAGCTGTCTCCTAAGCTTCTGTAACTGTTTGGATCAGTTGCACTTCTCTGGATCTGGAATCTAGAAACAGAATCAAACAAATCAAAAATTCTAAGTTAAATGGTTTTTCCCATTTTTCAAAGTCTTAGGAAACTTAGCTTTTTTCAGATCAATCTAAAATATTCTGGGTCTTGCTATAGATTTTATTGATTTATTTACTTTATATAATCTTCACCTTATTTTGTGGCCTTAAAATTATGACATTTGTCTGTACTTTAACAGAAACTGTAAAAAGAGGTTTTTTGTTTTGTTTTGTTTTTTTCATCTGTTTCTTAGCCAGGCAGATGCACCCTGGGGCATTTATGCTTTTTTCTTTCTTGAAAAGCACACACAGATGTCATAGATTGTTTTAACGTATAATTCAGAAATCTGAAGATGCATATGAAACAAATAAGTAGCTCTATTTCTTATCTTAATTAGTGTTCCTTGATGGTAATTTAATACAAAGGTTAAGAATACAGAACAGCTAATATGGCCTAACTTTGATCCTGATTATGACTTTGGAATTCATTCTGGCAGGCAAAAGCCCATGCTTAGAACAAGAGTTGGAGTTGTACTGCTGCGTGGCCTGTTACCACGACTTCATCGCGACAGAGCTGGTCACTGTGGGTGTTTAGGCAGTGGCCTAAGTGTGTCATAGAGTCGGAGCCGAATAAAATGCATCCCACTTTGGAAAGCTCAGTTTTTCTTTCTTCTTTTTGGATATGATCATGCATTTCTGAACACCTTAAAAATGTGGCAGTTTCTAGTGTATAGGTCTTAACTTTTTATTTTGAATTTTGCCCTGGGGTTTTTATCCTGAAGATATTTATGACATTTCTCCTACATCTCAGTTGGTCTCTATTTTTGCTTTCTTTAGTCTGCATGCTCCTTGTATTTAACTTTCTTATCCCAATTCTGGGCTAAGGACTTTCTCCATTTTTAGACCCCTCCACAATTTTACCAATGATATTTAAAGAAGGATTTTAAAACACACACACACACACAGACTTGTATTGTCAACTTTAAGATACATTCCTCAGATTATTGGATTTTTGATATGAACACAACTTCAACCTATGAGAATGATATGCTTTATAGCTCTAGGTCCCAAGGAATTATGCTGAAAACTGGGGAGTTGCTGAATATGACTGTGCAGGAGGGGCCTGTTCTTAGATGCAGGAGTTCAGTCTCCCAGCCGTGTGCTTGGCACATACAAATCCCTAAATCATATTCACTACCAGATTGGGTAGATGAGGATGGGCGAATAGAGGGCAGAATGACCTGAAAGGCAGTATGACAGTCTCAGGGAGAGATCAATGCCACAACATAACCAAGGCAACAGAAATATAATGAATGAGGTGAGCTTTTTGGACAGTCCTTTTTCTTTAAAATTTTTTAGAAGTTACCTTCAACATATTCCTTTCTTTTTCTTCTTTGACCCAGCAAGTAATATTCCACAGCCTTAGGTTTATTAGTGCCAAAGTTTAAAATATCCACTACTCATCTTCGTGATGGTTTGCTTGTCAATCTCACAACTCTATTAGCATGATCATTTTTAGAATGTTATTTTCTGGACAAGAGTTATAGCTCTTAAATTTAAATTGCAGACAGCTAATTAGAAAATCATGAATCAACACAGCTAGTTTATCTAAACTGCTCTAGCTCCAGGGGTACACTGGCGGTGTAAGACCACTGCATCAGAAGACTCAGTAAGCAGATATTTGTTTAGAACCAGAAATGTGATTTGATGGTTGATGGACACTATTTGTTATCTCTGAACTCACTGCATATAGTTCAGATAACTTGGTATTTAGGATACAAATGAATGAACTCAAAGCACAAAACTGTACATTAGGAAATCTATATGTAGATTTATATAACAAATAACTTTGGAAGATAGACAGCAATTTCCCAAATATTATTCTTCAAAAAAGCATCTCCATCTCTGTATTTGCCTATTTATAACCTATAGTCATTGTTTAGTATGAAACATTTCTTAAGTCTAGTTGGGAAATTTAAGACTTTAATAGTTTTTTTAAGAAAAATAGTTTAATATTGTTTTCTATTTTATAAAAGTATTACATGTTTGTAGATTTTTCTCATAATGTCTATAACAATTTCCATTAAACTCATTTGACCATCAATTCCTTTCTAGATTGCTAAGTATTTAATAAAAATATTTCCCATATAAGATGCGACAGGTTTTACAAAAATCCAGGGCATTCCTATTACTCTCAAGAAGCACAATAAATAAATAAACATGAGAAAAAATAATTAACAACATGAGGAAGAATATCCAAAATATCAAGTAGCACCAGCCCCAAGTCACCTAGGTGTTCATCAGGGGAGCAATTACCACTTTGTGTGGAGGATCAGGAAGAACTTCAGGAAGGAGAAGGGATTTGAATGGGTCCTTGTGGGATTCAGAGAAGTCAAGAGAGAGAGCAGGGGAAAAACTCCAGGTGGGTAGAAAGAAAGGTCAGTTAGGGGAAGCTTCCCTTTCAAGAGAAGTGAGAGGAAAAACCCCTCCTCTCCCCACTCCCCTTCCAACCCTCCCCCACCACCAGCCCTTGATCCATGATAAACATTGCTGAGTTTCCTTCAGGACAGATATCATAGCTGTCTGTTTGAGGCACTCAGCTGCTCAGGGTGGATGGAGACCCAAGCTGTTTGGAAGAGGGTATTTATGTCTTTGATAAAGTCAAAGTCTAATATAGACCATTTGACATTTTCCCTATTCTTAGCTGAGCATTTCCACAAATTTTGGTTGGCCAGTCTCACAGGTAAGTGGTCCTAGAAGGTTCTGAAAGAGGCATGAGAGAGGCATGCCTAGAAAATCAACCTTAGCTCCTCTTTTACTACCTGAGTTAGCGACATCAGCTTCGACTATGATGTCTGCATGCTCAGGTAATACCAAGGCGGGTCTTCTGTCAGCTCTCACAAAGATGCACACAGAGTATAGTTTTCTCATAATTAACTAGTCTGACTGCTGGGAGTCTAAGAACATCCTTCACTAATTGCAATTTCTTTTTCTTTTTTTTTCTCAAAATTTCACAGACAATATTTTCAATCCATTATTTATTCAGTTAATGTTGAACACTAAGTATATATTAGATACTCCACTACTCACGGTGTTATAAAGAAATAAGACATAACCCTTCCCTTTATAAATATATATAGTTAGGTGAAAGAGATGTACAAATAGATGATTACCATATGCAAAGAATAATGTTTCCAAATAGTATTTCAAAAAATCAGATGTCAGCCAATGAGTTCTACTGACACTGAATAAATAGTAGTATCACTCTTATTGGAAATGATCTCTCTCATGGACTGTGGCTGGCAGAGAAGAGTACTTTGCAGAGAGAGACACTGATGGGAAGAGGAAAGACAAAGGAAGGATATCTTTAGGCTAAATATCTGTGATTAAGTGCTATCCACCCATTTAGAACAGGCAACAAGGGCAGTCTGTGAAATCCTTGACGAGTGTTCCATTTGGAAACTGTCTGACGAGTGACGCTGTATTAATTACAAACAGGAGTGGCAACTTCAAAATGACATTAAATGAGCTGTGTTGCATTGAAGAGCAATGCAAAAGGATGAGCAGGCATAGTAAACACTAATTCCTTAGTAAAGCCTCCCCACTACTCTTTATTATGCTAAAGCAGCTGGAGGTCCCATTAAACAGGCTAAGGCAAGTACAGTTGTCTCTTACACTATGCATCTGACACATGGCATGTCTACATTTTGCAGAGAAAGTACATGCCAGTATTTAGTTGTACTACACATGACTTATTCTGATCACAGAGTTATCAGTTCTTCTAAGGAATCTGTTTCAAGTTGATATAATTATAGTGTATTTTGGTTAATCATGTAAAACAGCAATTTCCTTCTTCCTCTCCACTGCATTTCAGCAACTTAAAAGGTTTCTCTCTTGGACTGGGGCTTTACATCAGCATTTTCCAAGCTGCATTCTGTGCTAACAAATTCTCTATATGCGCTAGGAGACAATTTTCCAGTTACATCATACAACTCTTTGTAAAATTACAAAGGCAAAGCCACACTACTCTTGATTGTGTTTAGAAGAAAAGGTTGGACCTTTCCATTGTCCTAATAAAAGCAACTAAGACACATCTGGAATCTCCATCTGAGTAACTTCTTTTATTAGAATCAAATCTTGCTGCCAAACTGGCAAATTGGACAATGGAGTAACACTCAAGAAATATTCAGGGCCTAACATCCGTTCAAAGTGAAACACAAAGGAAAGAAACACAAAGGCTCAAGCCCCATGTTCATTGCCCAGGAGTCAGCAATCCCACCTGCCCTGGTGCCAGCAGCACAGAGCCACACACTTCTACTACTGGGGGAGGACAGCCTACCATGTTCTCTGTGCCATGGCGTGAACTACTAGGGTCAGGGAGGCTAGCATTTGCAAGTGATCAAGCCCATTTTTAAAAGTCAAAGAGTGTTCCCACTGAAACATCTTTCTCTAGACTTGTTAAGAACCATGACATTTCCCACTGACTTAATTGTGTTCTCAGTCAGTGATTCCAAATTTTAAACTAGTCTGTGGTTGATTCTTAGCACAGTTACCAATGGAACTGGAGGCATCTAGATTGTCAGAGCGCTTCATAAATAGGACCATAAAAAAATAAGTATTCAAGAAAAAAAATGACTTTAATACTTTGAGATTACTTGAAAATTCCAAAATTTAGGCAGTGACTTTGTTTCTAAAGAAATATTACCTCAATAGATTTCCCTTGCTATCTGAAAAGACATCATTTCTATTTAGTATGATTTGATAGGCCATTTTTTGAGACTGGGAGTGCTAAAAAATTTTCCATATAAATTACTGGTAAAAGTATTCCCAGGACCCTGGAAAGACCTACCAATTCATACCACGTTGGAGCATTAATGTTACTTTTAAATAGAAGGAGAAAACCTGTATTATCTTAAAAATACTGATGGTCAATAGAGTCTATTTTGGGAGTAAAATCTTCAGGACACACACACACGTATATATAGATGCATACATACCTATATATCAAATTTATGTATTTATATAAAGTTAACCATGGAGTTACAATGAGTCAAATTGGTGTAGGTAATGAGAGCTGTCTTGAAGCTTCATTTGTATATCACAATTTCTCTTATTTAGTTAGAATGCATGATTATTTGTGGTGTTTTAGGGGACAAAATCTTTGGAGAATTTGGAAGTGAAGTGGGAAGAAAAGCCATCAAGCCCTTTGTACTGGTGCTACTCCTAAAGAAAACAGTGAGACAGGGGAAATGGATTATAGCATCATCTTTGGGTCATTTTCCAGTTCAATAGTGTTGTACTCACTCCTGCTTTCTCCAAGTCAACCCTCTTCTCAGAAGCGCAATCACACTAGTCACTTATCCTTACTGTGGCTTGTGTGTCGATACAATGTCCCTCTGAACTAGTCTCCTGCTAAAGGGATTCCAGCTATCAAGTAGAAGATAGGAAGACATGGTGTGGTTTAGGTTGGGCATATGGGGCTCTTACCACCAAATACTCCCCCAAGTGACACTCTTTTTCCTTAGCAGAATGTTATGCTATGTAATGCATGAGACCACATAAAAAAACACACTTTTGTATCAAAGGAGGTGAGGCATATTGGGGAAATGAGACACAGACTAGGAGTCACCAGATATAATCCCAGTGTTGCCAGTGATAAATAATATAAATGGGTGAGATTTGTAATTTAATCCCTCTTTGCCTTTCTCCTCAGGAGTAAAATGGGAGAGAAGACCTGACACTTTGTTGAGGGACAGCGACACACAGACTTCATATTGGACTCCAGCCATAAGAAAGAAGAGACATTTCATTTTGTTTTGTAAAACCCCAAATTCCAGATTTCACAGGGATGGGAGACCACTAATAAAAATTGTACATTGACAGTAAGTGATGAACCTAATGAAACCCCCTGCAGAGATCTTAGTAAATGTGCTATGAACAAAGATTCTTAGTAATTACCAGACTGCTACACGTGCTCCTTAATAAGCACTTAAGAAATCCACTAATGAATCAGAGATTAACAGACTAAAGGTTTGTAATTATAGAACACATTAAAAGGATAACTGTAGGGAGATTAAATAAAGATTTTTAACTCACTGTAATTAGCCTATTTTACTGAAATAAGATGTTGCTCCTACAGAGTATGTTTGCTCTCTTACTGGTTGGCTGAGCATGGCCAAAGTCAGGCAAAGACACGTCTGAGGTTTTGAAATTTAAGTGTACACACCCACCCACCAACTTTGGGAAAAGGCCCTAGAAAGCATTTCTCTAGAAAAATTGCCACCGCATGTGTTTGTTTCTCGTATGCTGAGATATCAACTACCACGAGTGGAAACACCCTTGCCCCCGAGAGACGGATGACTGGACTGAAGGAGGAGGCAGGCTCTGCTGTCATGGGGCGGGAGGCCTGCTGGCCTGGGAGAGGCTGCTGGCTTTGGAGAGGATCTGCCAGTTTTCTTTAGCAAGTGCTAAACAATGCTCTGTGTCCATCGCCTTATTATTCCAAATTTAAGTAACTGATGGTTGTGACTATTCATTCAAAAATAGTGAGCTCTGGGCATTGTGTTTTCCTTCAGATTAAATATAATAGATTGTCTTAACAAGGATGAGTGCAGGATGCCTCTGATCGAGTTGGAAGGGTGTGGTTTACAGCTCTGGACATAGAGTTCTGTCTCAACCTTTACTGAGATCCCCATCTGCAGGTTCAGGTGAAGGGAATAAAATGTAGATCCTGCCTTCTAGAACTGAAAAAACAGCTGGGGTGCGGGTGGTGTTAGTAATTAATTAAAAAATAAGGGAGAGTTCAAATGTTAAATACTAAGACTTGATTCACTTGCAATCTAAGCAACAGCTTTGCTTGCTGGAAACACGTTTTAGACCTGACACCGATTTACCTCTTAAAATAAATGCTGACATAGTCACAAGGGTGGTGAGTTTGGTTCTGTCTGAGTGGTGACCACGGACTGAATTTCAGGAGTTATAATAGTAAATATTTGGCTGCTTATCAAGTTATTCTAAAAATTCAGGGCAGAGACACTTTTTCTGATTGTTGCTTAGTATTTCCCAAAGAGATTATTTTATAGAAGAAATAGAAATATATCTGGTAAAAATTAAAATGTCCTTTGCCTGCTTAAGGTCTAAATGTTTTTGGTAGGTGTAAGTAGGCTGTGTTATACTTTGATTTAACATTTATGATTTGGTAAAGGAGACTAATACATTTTTCTGTGTCATAATAAAACAATTTCTAATTTGAAGAAATATGTAACCCAGATTGAGCATTCAACCTAGATAATTACTAGAGATAAGGGAACAACATCTTGGCAAGGCCACAGAGGGAAGGAAAATTTTCTGTGCTGTATAATTTTGAACATGTTTTTGAACAGAGCCTCAAAAATATTATCTCTCTGAAGTATCAGATCAACCTAGATAGCCCAATTGCACTTTAAGTAATTTTCTGTGATCCTAGACACATCTAATTGCATGCAGCCTTCTTTCACGAGCCGAGAAGATTTAAAGTCCGACGTTTTATGACTGTGTATTTTACAATTCACACTTAAAACTTAAAATACACTTAAATATCCTATAACTGGCTCATCATTTTGCCAACCACAAATTTTGTTACATTTACTTACATGTCCCTAAATAACGTGATGAAATAGGTCTAGTTTTGCAGATCTTACACGATTATAGGACATATGGCATTTCTGGCATTTAGAATCTGTGTATAATTTGACATCACAAAATGAATCATGATAAGAGAGTTTATCCTACCAACTGGCATAAGTTCTTCCAGTTGTTTGTATTACTTATAGGATAATAACTAAGTACACTGACAATATAATTCTAAAATTTATTTTAATGACAACATGCTAGTTAACAAGTCAGATACAAATGATCATTAGAGATTATAATCTAAATCTAATAATGTTAAACCACAAGCAATAAAATAAGCTAATTGACATAGCTATATAATTAAAATGCTCCAAGCATAAACTGGTCTCAATTAAACAAAAGCTTTACTAGCCTGACTTTTAGTCATTGTTTTGTAAAATATATGTCGCATTACAAAACTGTACTTAATATCAGATTATAGTGCTGCTACTCTTTGAATATACATGTATGTATATATACATACACATTTAACTAAACTTCATATTTAATGACATCACACCCAGATGCACCTACCTACATTTTCTCAGGTGCACTGACTTAGGTTGGCCATTACAGCAACTAATTAACATGAGCCCAATTTGTACTTGGAAAACGAGGAAAGGATGGCTCACAGGTTGGAAACAAAAACCAATGAGAATAGAGAGGGCTACCTCAATCTTAGAAATCAGATATGAATACTATCATAGTCATGACAGGTATCATGCTTTCCCCTATTCCCCAAATAGTCTTAAAAATTGTAACTTACCCTGATCATCCTCTTTCCCTACCACTGGCCAAATTTATCTATTTTCTCTTTTTTTTTCTTCGGATCCTCCCCACGTAGCCCTTGTGACAGTGAACCACACGACATTTTTCTTACCTGTCAAACCTCAGCTCATTGTTCAGGATGAGACTAAAGTTTTTGGTTTTTAGCCTCCATGAAAGATTTCCAGAACAGGGAATTCAAATGTAGTCAAATCTACCAGAACTCTCTTATGGCCCTGGGAACTAAGCCACTTCACAGAAACTAATCACACACTAGAGACCGTAATCCAGGGTCCCAGTGAGGGAGAATGTCAGAGCATATAGAGTCTCTGCAGACCTAATATACCATTCCATTTTATTTTAACCGGTAAAATGTGCCTATTTTATGCTTTATTTAGCACTGATAAGGAAGCTTGCTTTTCAATAATGTCAAAGCAACAAAGATTAAAAGAGTGGGTGGTTTCTTTGCATTCATAAGCATAAATGCTTATGCTAGAAAGAAATTTGGGGAATGAAGATAATAAACTCGGCTAATAGGAAACCATGCTTATGCTTATCATAGTTGAGGAAATTTTTAAGGGAAGTTTTTATTTTTAAACCAAGATTGACCTCATATGTGACCAAGATTTGGAATGATTACTATCAGTTCCAAATAAGGACACAATTTTCCAAAGCCTTTCAGAGGTGGACAAGACCCCAAAATGATAAAAGTGGCAATTATACTTGTAAATCATTCTGAACTTTGGAGCTATTTTACAAATATGATCTCACCTTAGGGTGTCCCCAGTTATTTTTCTCTTTCTTTCTTTTTTAAGATTTATTTATTTAAGCATACAAGAACTCAGGTACAGGCCAGAGGTGGGGGACAGGGGTGAAAGGATTTACCAGAGACAGAATGGGGAGCAGAACAGGATCAACTGAAATACACTGCTGAGGGGAACAGTGGGTGAGGCAGGAGAGGTCTGCTGTGCCATGTGGGTCTTCACCCTGGCTGGGGATCCAACAGGTGCTGCAGTGGCTGTGGAAGCCCTACAGTGCAGTGCTCAACCCCTTGCGTCACCAGGGAGGCCCCCTCGTTCTTTATACTTGTAAGTTTAAAGTCACTTGAAAAAGAATTGGGTTGGAGTTTAAAAGATATCAGAATAGAACAGTTTTTGCTGAAGTCTTCTAGTTGTACTCAGAATCTATCAAATTCAGTGAATAAGCTGAAAAATTGCTTCTCTGAGCCCAAGTCTTTCCACTTTCCACTACAGAGGAAATATTACTTGAGTACTACCCAAATGACTTTGAGATTTAACTCTGGAACTCTACAGAAATCAGCCCTAAATTATCTGTGCTGAGAGTTAAGTTTTAGAGATGTACCAGTTGTATTAGTTTATTTAGATGTAGTCCTATTTGAAGAACAAATAACATCATGTGATTCCTCTCAATTGTCTCATTGTTGCCATTACATTTATATATTCTGGATCGAAAAAATCTTGCTGTATTTATCTGGCATCTGTTTTATGGAATTATTTATTTCCAAGTTTTAAGTGCCTACTGTATGTTGAGGAACATCGTTAAGGCCAATATCAACTACTGATAGTTTTGTTTGTAACCCTCCTCTCTCTCAAATGTTTTAATAACGAATATTTCATTATGTCATATGTCATGAACCCATGTTCAAGTGAACCCCAGTGGAAGGGTGTGGTTTCACTATTATCATCAAATAACATGTTAAAAATAATTGAAAGCATATCACTTGGAACACTGGCAACAAAAGAGATGCATGAATTATCCCCACCCAGACGCAGGCCTAACTTGTCCATAGAATATGTACAGAAAACTACGTTGCACTAATTAACAAAAAGTTTAATAAAAATAAATTAATATTTTTGGCAGACTTATAAATGGCACTTTGGCAGGTAGCAAAAACAAGACAGTTCAAGTCATTTAATACAAAATGCTGATCTTATTCCAACTAGTAACTTGAAAACATAATTACTCTTTAAAAATTAACTCTTCCTTGGAAATATTAAGGTCCAAATAATTAGATTTCTTGGTTAATTTAGGTTTTTAAAAATCTTAAAAACTAAACATGAGGGCCTCCCTGGTGGCGCAGTGGGTTAAGCAACGCACTATGAAGCAAACCGCAACCACTGCAGCACGAGTTCGATCCCTGCTGCCGGCCAGAGAG
>JAGFMF010011679.1:4097702-4217078 GCA_019455555.1 Galemys pyrenaicus | reverse complement strand
GTTGATCTGCCTATTCTGCTCCCCGCTCTGTCTGTGGTGAATCCTCTCACCCCCCCACACCTCTGGCCTGTACCCCAGCTCTTGTATGCATAAATAAATAAATCTTAAAAAAAAAAAAACTAAACATGAGATGGTCATTTAAAATGAGACACCCATAGTGAATCCATGAGCTTTGTCTAATGAAACTCTACTCACTCTCATTCAATCATAAAAGCTAAATGTGAAGATTAGATTTAAACATTGGAAGATTTAGTCCACCCTTTTGTAAGTAAAACTATCATTACTTTAACATAAAAAGGAAAAAGGTATGGTGAAAGCGAACAATTTACATAAAATTCAAGCCACATAACATTTTTCTTAGGTAGCTATGGTTTGCAAGTTGTCTGTGTGTAGAGGCATAGAATCTCTGCTTCAGATGTTGTTACTACACCACAATCACCACAGAAGCACCCACAATACACCACCGTAGTCCATGTGTTCCCTCCTCACTTTGTTCTCAACTTTCTCCTTCCCCATCTGGTAGCCTCAATTTTGCAGTCATATTCCTACAGTTTGGCTTTATCTGATGATTTTACATCATGTTCTTGCTTAAGTGGAGCAGTAGTAGTGAAAATGGACATTCTTGTTTTGTGCTAGATCTTAGTGTAAAAGTTTTCATTTTTTTTCAGCACTGAGAATATTAGCTGTGGGTTTGTCATATATAGCCTTATTTGTGTTGAGGTATATTGCTCATCTATCCCAAGTTTTTCTAGGGTTTTCATCGTGAATGAATATTAAATCTTATCAAATGCTTTCTCAGTATCAATTGATGTAATAATGTGATTTTCACCTTTGCTTTTATTGATGTAGTGAATGATGTTGACTGATTTTTTTTTTTATGTGGACCATCCTTGTGTCCTTGGAATAAAGCCTACTTCATCATTTTTAATGTGGAATCTTTTAAATGCATTGTTGAATTTACTTTGCTATGATTTTGTTGAGGATTTTTGCATCTACGCTTATTAGAGGAACTGGATTTCTTTCTTTTTGTGTGTTGTCTTTGCTTTTAATATCATGGCAAAGTTGACTGTGTTTGGAAGTATTCTCTTTTTCTCAATTTTTTTGGAAGAGTTTGAGCAGGATAGGGTATTAGCTCATCTTTGAAGACTTAGTAGACTTAGTAGAACACTAATGAAAACTTCTGGTCTTGGAATTGTGTTCTTTGAGAGAATTTTGATTGCTGTTTCTATTTCCTTGCTTGTAGTTACTTTGTTCAGGTTTTCAATTTCTTCCCTATTCAATCTTGGATGCTTGTATATTTTAAGAATTTCGCCATCTCTTTTAAGTTATTTAACTTACTAGCATACAAAAGTTCATAGCAATCTCTTATGAGCCTCTGAATTTCTGGATTTCTGTTGTAACTTGTCTTTCAATTCTGATCCTATTTATTTTATCAACAACATCTTTTGAGCGCCCTCATTGAAAGGGCACTTAGGTGTCAGATTCTGCTTAAGACATAGACCTTGTACAGATGTTTGCATTCTAATGGAGACAAAAATGTAGCATGAAAATATTAATAGGCAAGTTTTTATATTATGCTATATATATTATATTCTTGCAGTCTCCTTGAGTAGTATGTAGGAAATCTAAAAGAGTATTTTCACAGTGACTAGAGTCAGTGGGGGTCCCCTGAATGGGACAGGTCCACCTAGGATGCTATAGAGTGACTTCCTCAGTCCTCACAAAGCTTGGACAGACCGGTTCCTACACTAATGGCTTCACAGTGCTTTTCTGCTTTTTCCCTTTTAGTTTTGTTCTTTCTCCTCCCTTATAGCCAAGCAACTAGCCATCATTTCTTTCTTTCTTTTTTTTTTTTTTTGAGAAGTTAGAGTTTGTTTGTTTTTTAATAAAGATTTATTTATTTATACATACAAGAGCTGGGGTACAAGCCAGAGTCTAGGGCGGTGAGAGGATTCACCAGAGATAGTGGGGACCAGAACAGGCAGACTGACTGAAACACACTGCCTAGGGGAGCAGTGGGTGAAGCAGGAGAGGTCTGCTGCGCCATGTGGGTCCCCTCCCTGGCCGGCGGCAGGGATCAAACTTGTGTTGCAGAGGCTGTAGTTTCTTCATAGTGCGTTGCTTAACCCACTGCGCCACCAGAGAGGCCCGAGCCATCATTTCTTGCACATCAGTGTGCCATCTGCCCCCAACTCATTCTCCTTTGCCCCCACTTTTATTTTCTGCTTCTTCCCATGACCTTTAATTCATCATTTAAAACCAAACTAATGATCGGGTAACCCCAACTTGGTCAGGGATCTTAGTGAGTATCTGGCCTTTGTAATACCTGTTTTGACTGTAGAGAGACCATTTGCATGTGTTTTGTTGTTTGGTTGTGTGCTAAAGAGTTGAGGTTTTGAGATAAGTGGCCTCTGACTGAATTGACTTTACCCTGAGAATGGACTTTACTCCGGTCTGGAGAGGGTTGAAGAGCAGTCTCCATTTCCTGCTAGTGTTCTCTCCCATGGACTCTGGTGGCCATGCTCAGGTCGAGTATCTCAGGCAGGTGCTTTCTCTCCTCCTGGTGAGAAGATGACCCTGCTTCTATCTCCTTGGGATTCCTCCACTTAAAGGGCTTAAGAAAGAGGCTCATCACTCCTTGAAATCAAACAAGAACTAATTTAAACTTATGATGAGGATGATGACAAAGCAGAGTGGAAGCCAGCCATAATCATTTCTTCTTCATTTTCTTCCCCTTGTTTTGTGGATTCTGTTTCTGTTTGTTTCTTCTATGTTTCTTGCATATGTGTGTGTTTGTTTTCCATTTCTGCATTATGGATTATGTGGTAAGTTATTTAGATTCTCATAAATGTATGTTTAGTTTGAAAGTTTGAGAAAAATATGAAAGTGTCTTTTGAAAAACCTATGTATTTTCAGAATTCTAACGAGATCACTGTAGTTTTCTATTGATTTGGTGTTATGACATTATCCCTCTGGGGGAGAGAAAAGGGGAGAAGAGGAGAAGGAAACAGGAGAGGGGAAGGGAGAGGGAAGGGAAGAGAACCACTGAAAATCCTTCTACTTCCCAGTACAATGCTTTTGGAACTGCTAAACCACTCAATCATGTGTACTCGGTCAATTTCTGGCAGAAATCATAGGTCAGCTGCAATTCCACACTTTGCAATGTCTTTTTAAAAAGTCTTGATATAATTTATAGTACAGTTAGCAGCTATTACTATTTTTTATTCCCTTGAATATAGACAACTTTTGGAATTAAAAAAAAGAGAAATGAATATTTTCAATTGTGATTTCCATGTATTTACAACTTTAAATATTTGATGTCAAGAGAACTTTATGCAAAATAGATTGATTTGAATATGTAATTTTTAGTGCTATTACTTGCATCATGTTGAGAGTTACTAGCAAGTGAATTAAAAAGTTACATAATTTCTGAGAGTGTTTTATGATTTAACAACAACAACAAAAAATCCCACATGTGAAGAAGTATACCATTGAAGATAACACACTTTTTCTGTTGACATATTTTGTTTTATAACATTATGTAAGTTTCAGGTGTTCAACTTATAATTTGACATCTGTATACTACAATGTGGTCACCACCTGAAATCTTGTTTCCATTCATAACTATACTATTGGCCCCCTTCACAAATCCCTAATTCCTTTCCCTTTTAGTAACCACTGACCTGTTCTTTGAAGTTGTTTTTGTTTTCTTTTATTTTATATTCAACATATGGGAGAAATCAAATGGTATTCTTTTTTCTCCATTTGACTAATTTCATATAGTCATGTCCATATAGGCCTATCTATATAGTTGTAATAGCAAGAGTTCATTCTTTTTTATGGCTAAGTAGTATTCTATTATATAAATAGACCAGATCTCTATCCATT
Source organism: Galemys pyrenaicus (assembly GCA_019455555.1). Classification (NCBI taxonomy): domain Eukaryota; kingdom Metazoa; phylum Chordata; class Mammalia; order Eulipotyphla; family Talpidae; genus Galemys; species Galemys pyrenaicus. The sequence goes on along the minus strand of JAGFMF010011679.1, from coordinate 4,213,190 downwards.
CATCTGTCAACAACTGATACTTTGGTTGTTCCCATGTCTCAGCTACTGTAAATTATACTATAATGAAATAGGGTATATATACTTTTTTGAGTCAATGCTTTTGTATTCTTTGGATAAATACCCAGAAATGGAATAGCTGTATTATATGGTAGTTCTGTTTTAAATTTTTTGAGGACTTTTCATGCTGGTTTTCATAGTGGCTGTACCAATTTACATTCTTATCAATAGTGAATGAGAGTTCCTTTTTCTCTAGATCTTTGTCAACACTTGTTATTTCTTATCTTTTTGATGACTGTCATTCTAACAGATATGAAGTGATATCTGACTGAGGTTTTATTTACATTTCCTACTAATGACACTGAAAAACACTTCATGTGCTTGTTGGCCCAATATCTTGAACAAATATCTGTTCAGATCCTCCGCCCCTTTCAGATAATAAGGCTATGTTAGCCATATTAATTAATCCAACCCATAAGCACAGACTTACTTTCCATTTCTTTGTGTCTTTGAAGATTTCTCACGTTTGGTTTCAAAAAATAAAGAAAAATTTCTTTAAAACCCCAAGTTTAAACATGCCAGAAGTTTAAGGCATAAACCGATAACTCTGTTTGTGTTGCTGCATTGTAATATCTTTCTTGGTTGCTAGGACTGACATCTCTCAAAGGATAATATGACACAAATGTAGTGGTCTCCACTTATTCCTTTATGCCACCACATGAGCCAACTAGTTTTCCTTTGTTCCCCCAGATCTACTCTTTACCCTCTTCTGCCCTGTTTACCAAGCTGAGAAGTGATCTGAGTTATTACATCACAACTGTCCTACATTCTCTGCTTTCCAATTGAATTGTGTCGATGAGAAGCCCTGATGGGTGACAGGAAGGAAATGAGTTTGGGATGTTTATTTGATTGGTTCCTTCCTGGCCGGCAGCAGGGATCGAACTTGTGCTGCAGTGGCTGCGGTCTGCTTCATAGTGCGTTGCTTAACTCACTGCGCCACCAGGGAGGCCCTTGACTATTATCTTTCAGCCTTTGGTAACCTTGACCTTTAGCATGACTTTGAGCTTAGAAGGAGTGACAGCTTTACTTCCTGCTACTGGTGGTCCTAGGATCCTATTCATTGTGATTTCCTTATACCCTGCCCATACATTTATAATAAATCCATTTATAAGTCCTCTTTAAATTATCCCGCTTTGAGAGTGTTATCTGTTTCCATTTGGTTTGTTCACTACAAAAGCGTAGCACAATCAAAATTCCCTAGGGTGTGGCCTGTTCAGCCATGTCCAAGAGGTGGAGGCATTGTGCAAACATGGCCCAAACCCACCCATTCTGCTGAGGCTGTGAGTGGTGGCGACTGGAAGAGAAGGAGGCACTTATGGGCACCCCAAAACATGTCTACCAAATAGCACACCTACATATTTCCTGGTTAAAAAAATCCTTTGTTTTCATTCCCCTTCAGCTATATGATTGCCATGATTTGCTGCTGCAATTCTTTTTTCTTAGTGGTTTGCTTCACCACTGAGAGCACATTATTGCTTTTTCACAGGCTTGTGCTTTGTGAAGAGTGCATTTTCTTAGTTTGCCATTTACAATCCACATCTTCACATGGAAGTTGAAGATGTTTATAAAAACCAAAAGGGATAAAAAGGCAAAACTAACCACAGAATTATGTTTCAGTCTTATTATTTTTTAGGAGAAAATTGTTTTGTACTAACCTGGATATGGAAAGCAATATTTGTATTCAAAGAGCTAGTTACATTTTTTTTTGTATTATTCATAGTCTTTCTTACTGCCATTAGTTCCCAGTGCCCCAGAGACACTCAATTGAATGAGAATTTGTCATTATACCAAATATCTTACCATTTCTATCCAGAGTAAAAAATGCCTGAACACATGGGAGACCAGGGATTTGTGGTCAAATCCCTCAGTAAAGTATCTTATTTAAGGCACTATAATGATTGTGTGGATACCCAGATAAAGAATCCAAACACATCACCTGTGAACCATCACCACGTTGCCTTGTGCTCTTCCTCCCTCTCCCCACCCCCTCTTTTATATGCTTCAATTCTATATGATAGCAGAACTATGGGGAGTACAAACTGTAAGAAAAAATTAATTAATAAATAAAAACCCCCTAAAAACTAGACTTAAGCAACAACAAAAATAGACTCCAAATATTCCATTTTAAGGGTTTATTTTTTTCCTCTGAATATTTTATCTTAGTATGCTAGTACATCTTTGGTGATGACCATTATATCATTCTTCTTATTTCAGGAAAAGGGGAACTAGAAAGCACTCACATTCCCTTATGGGACAAGACAAACATAGGAGAAAATATAAATTTTCCTTCCACTTAGTTTTAAAGTTGCATGCTTTTATGTAAGTTGAAATAAGGTTAAGATTGCAAGATAGCTAATTTTCCAAAGTATTGTATTCTAAAGGACTATCACCATTGCCTGCACCCTAAACAGATAACTGACACCACCCCCTCCTTTATATCCTACACCATCGATTTCAAGACTTGAGATATGTGTAAAAGCATAGAATGACTAAGACTTCACTGAAGGGGTTCTACGTGAGAGGTGATCATATGGTTTTAAAAGTCAGAGATTAAAGAAATGGCCACAGCTTTCTCCTCTCTCCCCACCTCTTGTACCACACCCAGACTTCTGGCATATACATGTACATAACTAAAATTAGAAAAATAGTGTGGTGAGAAATCAGACCAGCATGAAAGCTAGTTTCCAGTGGATCTATATGAAGTGATTTCTTTTTGCTTTATCATATTTCTTCTAAACAATAACTATATACAAAAGGACCATTAAAATAGCATTGGAGTTTTAAATAAAATCTATAAAGGCTTAAAATGCACTGCCCAACATTGTGGTAACTAGTCACATGTGGTTATTGAGTAGTTGGCGATGTGGATAATGCAACTGAGAAAGTGAATTTATTTTAACTGATTTAGATTTAAGCTTAAGAGCTATATAAGTATAAAAAGTTTTTCTATTAAAAATAACTTCATTGGGGCTTCCCTGGTGGCACAAGGGGTTAAGTACCGCACTATGAAGTAGCCACAGCCACTGCAGCACAAGTTTGATCCCTGGCCAGGGAGGGGACCCACATGGCACAGCAGACCTCTCTTGCCTCGCTGGCTGCTCCCCTCAGCAGTGTGTTTCAGTAGATCTGCCTGTTCTGTTGCTCATCCTGTCTCTGTTAACTCCTTTCATCTGCCACACGTCTTGCCTATACACCAGTATGCATAAATAAATAAATCTTTTAAAAATATTTATTATTTTGTTAAAACTATACTTTAACTGTTGTATGCCATAAGATGTGGTATTATATTATGTAGCACTGTTCACTCTTTAAAAGGTGGCTACTAGAAAATGTAAAATTTTATGCTTGATTCACATTATATTTCTATTGGGAATCTCTTGTTTAAAAGTTTAGGCTTAAAGCTAAAGTCTTATTTTTTTCTGCATACAGCTGCAACCTAATATATGCAACATTATCAACATTTTCTGGGGAAACATCTGTAGCACAGTGAGTAGGTAAGAGTTAGGAAAATATCCTGAATTTCAAATTCAATTCTCCTTTTATTAGCTTAGTGTTACTTATTGCACAGTCCCTCATTACTTCAGTTATTTATATAGGTTTAAAATAAGTAAGGTTCCACAAAGTAACTTTATTACACTAGTTTTGAAATTATTAGAGATCAAAATGTCTTCTTTGGTGTTCTTTAAACTATTATGAGATCCATCAACCCTTAGAATGAAGTCGCAGTGCCTATAAGTCTGGCAAAAATATTCTCTGAGAAATGCAAAATGGAATCTACTGAATTAAATTCCAAACCAAATTAGGAACATTGAAAAGACGCTTAAATACACAATGTTCTTTTCCTTCAAGCTATTTGAGTCGCAGCTGAAGATACCAATAGGGTCTGTTCCAAGTATAAAATTTGAGAAAGATCTCTACATAGATATGTTTAAGTCACTTCCATGTCTGTGTCTTTGGTAGTTTGATAAACATTAAATAGTATCGTAAAAACAGAAGAGGTTGTCTGCATAGTCTTCGAGAAAATCAAATCCCTCACTAAACAACAGAGATAGACACTTCTCAGGACAGTGCCGGAGAGAAATTGGCATTGTTAGCAGAGATAGTGACTTGAAATTCACCATAGTGAAATGAAAATTAAATAATGTTTTTTTTTCTTCCAAATCAACCTAATGACACTATAAAATAATATCTGTATCTTCAGTTCAGTGAGCCCAAATGATTTGAGTTCTTCCAACTAAAATTTTATGCCCCTTTGTTTTTTCTTAGACAGGACAAGAGACAAAATCTGGAAAGTTTGGGTCATATGGATCATGGCAGCACTGCTATGTCTGGAATTTTCTTATAAATATCCTATTGCTTTGAGGCTCACAAGCCTGGCTAAAACAGCAGGGACAATCTCATTTGCACTTTTATAGTTGTAGAGGGATTTTCAAGAGTTAAAACAATTTTCCATAATATTCTATATTAACTTAATGGATCTGAAGTGTGATTATTGCACCTTTTCATGCTTTTCTGCAAGATGAAAATTTGGAAGTAATTTTAGAAAAACAAACAAAATTATAAACAAATGCCAAGAGGAAGGCCTTCTCGGGTACTCAAAAAAGTCTACTTTGCAACAAATTTTTACTGCTTGTTTGCAGCTTTATGCCTTTTTAAGATTACTTTTTAAACACTATAAATGACTGTTTCTACCCTTGTGAAAATCATCACTTCAAAGCAATGTCTTGTGGCACTCTCCAGCCACTAAACAAATCTCAGAAAACAAAGTGGATACTACTCTTCTGTGTGTGATTAACCAACAAAGAACATTTTATCAGTATCTATTTTTACTTGAATAAGATAAATCTCATTCTTTAACTGAGCTGGAATAATTTCACATGGTTTAAAATGAGAAAAAAATACTTTCATTAAATGTAAAGCTTCCATATAATTCCACTCACATTAATCTTTCACTCCACCTATAAAGTACATAGCAAACTATAAGAGGCATAAAGATAACAAAAAAAGGCCAGATATAAGTAAGTTTAAAAATCAGTCAGTGAAAAGGGAATTCAAAGTAAATATATGGTGCTAATAAAATAAATTTTATGCACACACAGAGAAAGTAAATAAACGCTTAAAGGAAATATAATACACAAACCAAGCTGATGGGCTGGAGAACGGATGGGGTTAAATGAATAAAACTTATTTGAAGCTGTTCATGTGTGATACTCAGAAGGACGGTTCTGGGGTGGAGGGCAGCAAGTTTCATGGGTGGACAAAAAGTTAAATCACTACAGGAAAGGGTCTTGCTCAAGAGTTTTAAAAGGAGATAACATATCAGCAAGGGTCAATAACTTCTTCCTGAGAACTAAATCTATAATTTTTAAAAGTTTTGGAGAAACATTCTAGAAGCTTAGAAGAAATGTACATGTAAACAATAGGTAGAGAGTAAATTATCTGTTGATTTGTATCTACTTCAGAAAGGGCATTGGCTTCTACTGAATTTGGCTCTGTGAAGAGAAAATTGTGCCAGACCAATTTAATTTCCTCCACAGAAGAGTGACAGGCAATGTCAACCAACAGGAAATAATAGTGGAAAAGGAAGTTATAATAGGCCAGGCATGAGAGAACCAAAATCTGGAACACAAATTTGATAAGGGATTTGGCAAGGTCAGAATACAGGCAAGTACAGCTGAAATCTTTTAAAAGTCTTATTTTTGCTATGAAAAACCATTTAAAATTGTGTGAATTAGATAATGAAGCAGTGGCAGACTACTAATAAATGTACATTTGCTGGATCAAAATAGCAAATCAGACATATTTCCCAAATTTAAGAGACCCTGATTTGAGAAACCTGTACAATCCATTGCACACTTATTTCCCCCTTGTATCTTTGCACACTGATGTCACAGCCAAATTTGAAAATACTGTGAGTGAAGGTATGCATCAGTTTTGTAATGCAGTATATGAACTACGAGCAAAGACTGTTAAAAAGAAGTCACCATGTTGTATAAGAAAGAAAATTAAGCACAGAGAATATTAATATTCCAAAAAGCAATTAGGTAAACTTCAAGAATCTCTTAAATTGGGGGGTGCGGGGGGTGAGACTGAATTTCTTTTTTTAAAGATTTATTTATTTATGCATACGAGAGCTGGGATACAGGCCAGAGTCACGGAAGGTGAGAGGACTCACCAAGACAGAGAGGGGAGCAGAACAGGCAGATGGACTGAAACACACTGCCTAGGGGAGCAGCGGGCGAAGCAGGAGAGGTCTGCTGCACCATGTGGGTTCCCTCCCTGGCCAGGGATCAAACTAGAGCTCCTGTGCTGCGGATGCTTCACATCGCCATGCTCAACTTGCTGTGCCACCAGGGAGGCCCGAAGACTTAATTTCAACCAGATAGATTTCATTGACTTGAAATCTTTTATCTTTAGGATCAGGTTGTGTGATACAGTGGAAATAGAAAAGGTTTTGGAATCACACAAATCAGAGTTCAAATCCTTACTCTGCTCTCAGCTACTCTAACAACATGGACAAGGATTTTCAACCTGTTTCTTTACTTAAAAATGTAACACCTATTTTGCCACTTGCAGTAAGGATTAAACAAGATAATGTGTGTAAATGCTGGATACATATATTTCTTAGTAAATATTGGCTTCAATCCACCCCTTTTAATCATAACCTCTCTTCCCTCCTCTCTCCCTAGCACCCATACACATGGGGAAGGGAGATATAAGAAAAGGCAAAAATAAAGTCCTGTCTTGTGAAACAGGAAAAGGGACAAAGCCCCACTTCCTTTTACTCTTAAACCCTTGTTAAAGGTTTCCTGACTCTACAAGGAACCATTCACACTCATTTGACATTCTCACGGTGTTTCCCTATTTTTCCATGAAACACGTTTATAAGTTGAAGGAAAGAGTCTCCTTGTCAAGTGGTATTTGTTATTTCCTATATATACATATTAGATAAAATATATACTCCAAACGAAGTAAATCACCGATAAGAGCTAATTCTATGAATGCTTAAAAAACAGACATCCCACCATGTCAGTTTTACAAATGTAACTTTGAAATCACTCTTTTTTTTCCTATAGATTTGTCCAGTTTTCTCAAGTAAACAAAAGTCAATTTCCTAGCAAGCTCTATAACATCTCCATAGCAATTTAGCACCTATGCATAAAGAGTCAAGGATTATAAAATCACTTAGAATGTATTATTTCTAGACTGAGCAGACATAAGTCTTTGAGGATTAATTTCATGCTGAGGGTTAAATTTCACTTTCACGATAAGCTAACCATTGCCCCAGGCTGCACAGATAATGAACCTGCCAAGGGATTAGCAAGGAAACACTTGTGTTATTATAAAGCGGGTACACTTCCCTTTCTAACCAAGTTCATCCTACATGACATTAACAAATTACTCGTTCTCTCAGCCCACATTTCAATATAATGTGAGCCAGTAAGTGACCCTGAACCAATAGGACACGAGATAAGATCTTCTCAGTGCATGAATAGCTATTAAACTCGGCTGAGAGAGCTAGACCTCCTGTGGAGAAACACAAGCATTTTATCTCCATAGGGCCCCTGCCTCAGATGCAGAAACTTTCTTTGGTCATAAAGTCTCTAAATGGACACAGTGCCAATAGGTAAGGGAGATTTAACACAATATGTTTAGCCCACAGAAATGGCACTCCCCAGAAAATACAAATGACATAATTCATCTTTTTCACAAACTCACAAGGATGTAATACCTTCTACATAGGAATTTACTGGCTTAACATTATTTTAAATATAATGATTTAGAGATTGCTGTTATTTCATATAAAATATCCTTTTCTCAATGAAGCTTTTCTTACATAACAGGTATGTTCACAAATGTCAAGTCTGTTGGTTTTTTTCTGTTTTCATTCTGGAAGGATCACCTTCTTCTCAGGGACACCCCCTTTCCAGAGGGGTCCCTCCCTCTGCTCAATGGCACCCACCATGGTCTCCTTCCTACTATAGTTGTCTTGTTTCTGTTGGAAGGTAAACTTCCTGAATGTAGGCAGTTCCTCTTAACTCACCTTGGCTTCCCCTCCAGAGTCTTACCAAGAAGACTTCACAGAGAAGACTCAGCTTGAAGGCTTTAGCATTGGCTCATAATGACATGGTTGCATTTCATACATATTCTCGGATGAGAATGCCTGTGAGCAGTAAATGCAATATTCCTCATTTAAAAATTTTGTAGAAGAAAGGGAAAGAGGAGACAATAATCAAATGGAATAGGAAGTTTTATGTCTGATTTTATTTTTTAAAAATGGGGGAGACATATTTATAATTAGAGAAGAAAACTGGGTTAGATGAAGAAACTGAAGAAGCAAAAGACAGAAGGGGCATATTATATCCTAGAAGCATAGAGTCAAGAGAAGCTATTCTTGGAAAAGGAACTAGATACTGTCTTTTTGGAAATAAGAATAAGGAAAGACAAGAGAAGCAAATAGGTTTAAACCAGAGTAGAAGAATTTTGAAAATCATTTACAACTTCCTTAGTAGAAAAGGAAGGAAAGTTCATCTGCAGAGAGTCATAGAAGGTGTTTAAGGAGTGTGGAGGGGTAGGGTGCCTGGCTAGGCTGCTGCGGGAGTAAAGAGGGGCACAGAAGAGAAGTTGGAGGTGTTCTCCAAATGAGTCAGACAAGTTGCAGTGGGACCAGAGAACATGACCTGGGATTACATGTGACTGAAATGGCTGAGACTAGGCGTCAGGATTGAGAGTCAAATGAAGTCAGAAGGCAGTAGAGGGCATGGAGAAGCAGGGGATGAACTATAGTCCTGAGTGGGATGAAGAGGGGGTGCAACACACAAAAGTGAGAAAAGCAAAAAGAGGGGGATTTTGCAGATTTCACATTAGCAAGGTGAGTCTTCAGTCACCACCAAGACTGTGAGGACAACAGGTTGTATCTTGGTAATACTGAGGTTGAGTCTGATGCTACCAGACCCGGAGGGTGGTGGGGCCATGTGTGGCAGTTGGTAACTGAGTGAGGGAGAAAAGAAAAGATGTCAAGTGTGATGAGGACAACAGCAAAGGCAAGTGAGGAACATGCCCATCCCTGTGTGAACTGTAAGGAGAAGCAGTGATCTCCACTGGAGGGGCATGACGAGGTGTCAGCAAAGGGGTAGAAGGAGGGCTCGAGGAAATGTCTGTTGAGAAGGTAGATGGGGCTAGTGAGCAGTGGCTGGAGGGACATGTTTAGGGAGGTGTATCCCTGACCTAGCGTGGATCAGAGAGCATGAGGCAACAGGACACCCTGGATTTGCAGTTCCTTGGTTCTCTTTGCTATAGTAACCTCTGTCTCTGCACTACATCCTAAGACTCACCCATATAGCTAAAGTTTGATCTTGTCAAACTGGAAGACTTCCTACTACCAAGATTCAAACTTTGACTTGTTGCTCTTCTGTCTTTCCAGTGTTTCTGGTGAATGAGCTCTTCGGTCCTGGGAACCAGTATCCGTCGCCATCTCTACCTCTGAGCCCCAGAGCAGTGGGCCCTGCAGATGGGCTCAAGGGCTGCTCTGGTAAGGAGCGCCTCAAAGGAAGGGGTTGGATGCAAGCCTGGCACAGCTTTGCCTCTGGAAGGTTGAAGTGGTTTATGATCGGTGTCCTTATACCAAACTAGTATCACAAACACCAAGGGCTATCTTGGAGGGAATTCAGTCAGAGTCGAGAAGTGCACTGTGGGGAAATGGAGGTCATCAGATTTGGGCAAAGTGCTTACAGCTGCCAGGACCCTCACTCTGTTTTCTCCTCTGGGTGAGGATATTGACTTGCTGACGTGTAGTTTAGCTGCAAAACAGAGGAACCCCAATATCTGTAAGATTTTCTACTTTTTTTCTGGAAGAGTGAAGTAAGTGCAAATATTCAAGAGCCGTTGTAGAGCATAACAGTTCTTTTACAAATACGATTAGTGGCAACTGCACAGTCCGGTAGGGTCTTTGGAGTGTCTGGGACACTCTGCACCTGTGCGGTTTTCGAGTGACCACATAGCTTCTACTTAGATTGTGTCACTTTTGCTAAATATATCAGCACTGTAACACAGACTTCCAGAGTATGACCACATGGTAGCCTCCTTGGGGTAATGCGGCTGGGTGTGAACAACAGGATGCAATATCATAAGTCTGACACCCCAGACGGAGTGGGTGATATGCAAAACTCAGCTTTAGAACAAAATAAATCTCTAGGAGGCTGGAAGATGGGAAAAGATAATTGTTAGAAGCAATTTATAATACTTTGACTGAAACTCTAGGCTACAGTATCGGGGAGATATTTGGCTCATGCATTGGCATTCTTGTTCGTGGTAGCATGAAACAGCGATGCTTATCTTCGGTTATTGAGAGCAAAGTCATATTCATTTGTTAGTAATGAGTAATTGCCAGAAGAAACACACCTTTCTCTTTTAATAAGCATTTTGGTTGGTTAAGAATGTTATACCAGTACATCTACTAGTTTTTTAATGGGAATTTCAAGTTGTTACATGGTTAGTACTTTTTCAACATCTCACTTGCTAGGAAGGGTGCATGCTATCATCTGCCAAAAAGCATTCACTTGAAGGAAGTTCTTTAATCTACATAATTACTTGATAAAATATAGTATGTTTTTATTTGATGTTTCATTTAAAGGAGTCAGTGGCATCTATCCAAGATCACTTATAATAATTTTCTATTTTTTATATGAAGATTATTAAACCTTCATTAAAGTACATTTACAGTCAACCATGAGAGGCTCTCACTCAATTATATGACAAAATTTATTATAAATCCCCCAGTCTTAACCCATTAATTCATCTCTCAAACCAAATTTAAGAAGCAGAATTTGAATTGCACATACAAGAGGGAATATAATAAGCATATATTGAGTATCTACTATGAGGTGGGTATTTTTTGTCAGGAACTAGAGAACTAGAAATGCAAAGGACTTAAAAAAAAAAAAGACTGTATTTTGTCTAGTTAACCATCTCCACAGCTTAAATGGAAATGGTCAAACAAAACTAAACTAAATTTTTGTATAGCTGAATTTAGTAAAATGCCACCCTGGAACATTAAATGATATTCTTTTGATCTGAAAAGTGAATTTGACATATCAAAAACTAATCTCCCCACTGTCCTTGAGTCAAGTCAAACATTGACTAATGCAACTGGAACTAAAAGTTTCTATGCAGAAGAAAACAACTACAGATTCAACCTACATCAGTGCCAGAGAGGTAACCTTCCTGAGGGAAACAAGACTTATACAGAAAATTTCATGAAAACATTCTTTGAAAAGACTTCACTGGCACATGTCAGAGTAGAACTGAATTCAAGGTCAAGAATAAAAATAAGAGTTAAGAAAATTATTTTCCAAAAAGACATCAGGGAAAATCCACAGGAGTCAATCCCTCAGTGATGACACAAGAGAAAGTTTTCTAATGAATAACAAAAGGAAGAATTCATCTCAACCATGAATAGAGTTGTTAGCCTTTATCTTTTAAATTTCTGAAGTTGAATAACTGTTATGTTATCCCTACTTGGAACTATCAACCAAATATTTCAGTATTCTTAACAACAGTTCAAAAAAAGTTCTCCAAATTGGTAACCTGAGGAAATTCCTTACTAGCCTCAGTAATGGGAACTGAAAAATCCATTTGTTTTGGACAGACTTTACTCATATAAACTTCCTTTAAATGTATTGTCCTTCAAATGGCTTGATAATATCTATTTGCTTAGGTTAGTCAAACAACTAAGTGTTGCTACCAAAAAGTTTTCCCCCTTAATATTATAAATTACAATTATGTAAACACATTCCCATTTTTTTCCCTAAATTTCAATAAACTATGACTTACAAAAATCATAAACAAATAATTTTTCAATACTCCACTATTTGATGAGGCAGAAAGAGGGAGTAAGAAGTAAGAAGCCATGTGGGATATCACAGAGAAGGGGGACAACTTTGACAGTATTTTGGGATTTGATGCCAGTTCCATTACTTAGCAGTATAGCTGAGGTTAGCACTTAAACCTTCTTGGGGAGAAAAGAGGTACGGGGACAGGAAACAAAATTATGTTTGGCAATATATTTGCCATGAAGCAGGCATGAATTAAAAATGGATTATTTTCCTTTTAGGAACTTCCAGTGAATGAAATTTCCTTTTTCACTCTTTGTGGAAAATTAATACAGTAAACCTTGAATTTCTTGAAATATAAACAAAATGTCAGTGTGCCCTTACTGTGTCTTCTGTATGTAGTAAGTAAGGGTTTTAGGAAATATTATTTCTTTCATGAAGGCATTAAACTTCTTTAAAACAAAAACTACTGAAAATGTTCCAACTGGAAAATATAGACAACTAAACACAAAAGCCGACTATAGGTCTTGATGAACAGAGAAGAAATAACTTTGAGGCTTTCCACTTCTACAAGCATTACTTCATGACTTCCGTTGTATCTTTTCTATCTACTCTTTATGCTTCTTCCTCAAACATATAAAATTCTCCAGAATGTACAATTATTCCCTTTGACCTTTGTCTCCCAGGCTAGAAACCTCAACATTATCTATTTTCTTTTCTTTCCACTCCTTGATCATCATCTCCCTCAATTTCTTTTCCAAACATTTTACAAGTTTGTTCTTTCCTTTTCATTTCCATTGCTTTCTTAAAAGCAAGGTCTATATCAACTCAAACTAGAACTCATTTATAACTCCAGCCTCTTCCCTTCTCCTTTTAATAAACAGACACCCTAAAATACTATTTTCACCTAATGAATGCCTCGCTGAACAACTTGTAACAGTTCCCTATTGCTTGGCCCATTAAGACAAAACATATGTCTTGGGTTCAATATCCTTCATAATTCATCTCCACTCCACTTATAATTTTAGTTTCTAGTATTCTCCAAACCAATCTGGCTAAGTGAGACCGAGGTACTGACCCTGATTAGTCAAATCTTCCTGTGCTTTACTTCCACTGTTTCTTCTCTTTAGGAGAAAAAAAAAAAAATTCTCCATCTTATCTCATATAAATCTTATGCAAGGCCAAAAAAAAAAAAAGAAAAAAAAAGAAAAAAAACTTGCCTGTGGATTTTGACATGCTCTCTCTTCTGTGAATTCCATTTAGATCAGCAGCAAGTTATCCAATTTTTCCACATATTTTGCCTCCTTAAATAAGTTGTAAACTCCTAGGAGATTAGGTGGTGGGAGATATGTCCTGATTTCCATGTATCCCCCTCAGAACAGAGTTTACATTCAATCCAGATCTGACTCAGTGAGATACGAACAGATGGTGGAACTGCACATTACTACTTGCCTTGCTAATGTTCTTTTCCTCTTCTTCCTAATAAATTCCCTGATTTTATTTGGGGGCAACAATGTGTCCAGGAAAAGACTACATTTTCAACTTATGTGCAACCTGGCTAGGTACTGACAGAAATTATTAGGGGAGGTTCCCAGGAGATTACTTTAAAGGTGGTTGACTCAGCTGGGAAGCATATCCTCCTTACCTGAAAGGTGGATATATAGGTGTGTTTCTGGTAGCCATTTTGTACTATGAAGTAACTTCACAAAAAGGTTGGAAGCTAAGACTAAAGACAGAGAAGCCATAAGACAGAAAAAGCCCAAGTCCCAGATGATATTGCAAGACTACATCCCTACATTATTTGGAGAGAAGGGCTCCTCATTATAAATAGCTAAATACAATTCCAGGGCCTCCCTGATGGCATAGGGATAAGGTCTCAGCCCTATCATGTTATCATCGCTGGGGTCTGAGTTTGATCCCTGGCCAGAGAGCTGACACACACGATGTAGCAGCCCCCTTCTACCTCACCCACTGCTCCCCTCAACAGTGTATTTCAGTAGATCTGCCTGTTCTGCTCCCCACTCTGTCTCCGGTGAATCCTCTTACCTCCCACACCTCTGGACTACAGTCCAGTTCTTCTATGCATAAATAAATAAATCTTAAAATCCAAACAGCTAAACACAATTCCTAACTTATACTTGCACCAAAGAAGTAAAGACTTAGGTATAAGGTTGACATAAAGGGAGAAGAAAATACTTGGTATAAGCAGGAAAGAATAAAGTAGGAAAGGGTTAACATTAGGTACAAGGCTATGGCATATCCAGAGAAGCACCCACATTGCACTCCAGTACCGGTGCTTCAGATTGAGACACCTGGGTTTGGGGGAGGCAGGGTTAGGACTAGGGGAAGATGGACTTGGATATGTCATTTTTAGGGGACTGACCATGGATATTTAGAGGAAAGAAATCATTAGGGAACATGTTCGGTACTACATGGGGTCTGGCTAATGATATAGAGAAGCCCTTGGTTAAGAAATTCATGTCTAGTAATGACATTCACAATAGCTGTCAATTTAGTCTGAGAATATTAATGAGGTGGGATATTGTATGGAAACTCTATGGATGACTGAAGGGAGGCAAGGCAAGAAGACTTTACTGTTAACACCACTGAGAGTAGCAGCAGAAACCACTCACTGACTAATCAGGGTGTCATTCACATTGCTTATATACTTTGTTCTTTAATCTGTAAAAGTCTTATTAGGTAAATATTTTAAATCTTTCTCATTTCTAAAGTTCATCTATAGTCATCGGTTTTTACCATTTTGCCACAGAATTTTCCCTCTATTTGCTCTTCCTCCTTGTGTGTTGTATATATCAGTAGGTTAGATATATATATAACATTTTACTTTATTGAATATTTTATTAAATTTATTAAATTGTTTGATATTTACTTGGAGACATCCTGACACATCACGCCTAAACACTTCAGCATGTGGCTCCTAAGAAAAAAGACATTCTCCAATATAACCAAATGTCATCATTTCACTCACCAAATTGAATATTGTACAGTAATATTATTCAATACTCAGTCCACATTCAAATTGTTTCAACAGTCCCAACAGCATCCTTTGTAGTTTGTTTATTGCTTCTAGGCCACAATGTACATTCAGTTGAGCAAAGTCTTTAATGTCCCTTAATCTAGGAGAGCTTCCTAATCTTTTATTTGGTCTTCCAAGACCTTTTTGAAGACTACAAGCCAAATGTTTATAGAATGTCAATTTGAATTTCATTGATTGGCTCTTTACAGCTTTTCAGATTAAATATAGCTATTTTTTTAAAAGATTTATTTATTTATGCATACAAGCACTGGGGTACAGGCCAGAGGTGTGGGGGGAGGTGAAAGGATTCACCACAGAGAGCGGGGAGCAGAACAGGCAGATCAACTGAAGTACACTGCTGAGGGGGGCAGCGGGCACAGCAGGAAAGGTCTGCCGTGCCATGTGGGTCCCCTCCCTGGCCAGCAGCAGGGATAGAACTCGTGCTGCAGTGGCTGCGGTTTGCTTCATAGTGCGTTGCTTAACCCACTGCGCCACCAGGGAGGCCCTAAATATAGCTATTGTTGATAAAAACGCTGTTCCCACTTCATGTGTCATACTAGGAAGCATGTGACACAACTTTGTCCCATTACAGATGGGTGAACTACACATTTTAATGCACTATAGTACTAAAGAAATCACCTGTTCTAAAGCCATTGAATTTATTGGCATGTAAATCTATCATTAATCAAGTTAGTAAAAATATATGTAGCATTCATTTTCTTGTGACATCTTAAGAACACATCGTTCCTAATTATAACTCCCCCACAATTAGATAAGTAAGAATGTCTTCTTATTTCTGACAAGTTTTCTATCAAGGAGAATTGCTCCTGGTCTGCATGATACAGAGGCACAGCATCTTTCACTTGTCTCTTCCACTTGCCCTTGCTTGTTGGAAGATGGGTACAGTAGGCATCTTCAATGGCAGCTGCACAGGGTGGGGGGAAATTCTTCAGCGCACCAGATCACATAAAGTTGTTACCCAGGGAAGTGTAAGGAAGAGATGAAATCAAATCTGAAAGGTGATCCTGAGCACTCAATCATTTCCATTCGATTTTACCTAATGAGGCAGGAGTTAAAATGTTGACCTGATCAGACTCAGATGGAAGCCTTAGAGGAGTGGAACCCCCACTGCCCTCCTGTACGACACCCTTTGTTACCTCCAAGTGAGCTGAGACCAGGCTGTGAACCATGTAAATAGAAGACTTCCAGGTTAATGAAAAGCTTCAGCACCATTCAAAAATCTGGACAGAGGGTCATGCCGTCTCCTAGCCCAAAGAAATTTCATGCAGCTCAGTAATAAAGTTTAATGAATGCTGGTCATTTGGAATCACAGCCTGAAAGACTGGCTAAGGGCTAATAGTTTCCTTACAGAATCTCTCCTTTAGCTGGGACAAGGCAAGCACTTGAAACCCACACGAGAAGCCAGAAACATCCATGAAATGTAATATTCCAGATACCCAAATCCAAAGGGAAGTTTCTAAAAAGGGCTGTAAACATTTCCCACAAGGTGATGTTTTTATTAGGTGATGGCATGCTTTGTGCTGCATTTCATTAATTATCTGCAAAAAGAACTTTCTTTCAGCACCATGTCAGATTTGACCTATTACACTCATGTAACATAGTATAAAGCCAGCCTGCAAAGTAGCTTCTCCATCTTTCTAGGGGCAAACACATGTAAGACAGGCTGACAATTTAACTGAAATTGACCTTGGAAAAATTCACATCTCCTAGAGAATCAAGCATGGGGTTGCTTAACATTATTTTTTACATCTGATCGCCCTAATTGCTTAGACTAGTAACATAGGAATGGATGGATTTCTGAAAAAGGCATGTATCATTTTAAGAATGCACAAAAAAGCCACATAGAATACTGTCAAGACCCAATGCTACTTTCATGTGAATGGACACAAACCTTTCATCATTGAGATGCATTTTAAAATACAGTAGAAATTATATTCTAGTTACCTAGCACAGGATTTAGATATGCCAGGAGTCAAATCAGGTTCTAAAATTTTTCTTGCTTATAGACAGAAGACTAAAATGTTCCAAGGTATTGGGAATTGTATGAGGTATTGGGACCTTGAGAAATGCAGAGAACTCTTTGACATTTAAAAGAGTCTCAAATTAGATGATTTCACATAAAACTTCCATAGATTGGTTCAGTTGATAGTGATATTATTGTGTTTGTCTCAGACTCTTTCAACAAAGAGGACTTTCACTTATCCTTGTAAAACAATTAGTTTGGTTTTATGCATTCTCTTGTCAGGCATGTCTGGGAATTCAGTGTAAATATGGATTTGACGATTTATGGGGTGGAATATTGTGATCACACACCAGCGCTTCTCCAGTTTTCCAGAGATCATAATTCCTTCCTCTGTTTATTATTCAGTTTATGGTTGGAACATAACAGATAATTCATTTTTAATGCGATAAATGTTTGGGGGTTTGTTTGAGGGAAATAAAAGTTTATAGTTCAGCACTGGACATGGATAGTAAACTGGAGTGCAAGGCAATATATTTCTAAAACATGGTGATTAGGATATTTATTTGCTTCTTTATACCCAGGGCTCCAGTGAAGAGTGACTGATAGTGTTTACTTTTAAACCCCCAAACCAAATCACACTGCTGTGCAACTTAGTGAACTTTTTAGGAGGAATTTTGATTTTCTCAAAAACTTGAAATTACCGCTTTCAGGCTACAAAAGGAACTTATAATTCCCTATATATAGAAAGTACTGACTATAGAAAAGTACCAGAGAACAAGATGTGATCAAAACAAACAACACAGGAATGTGTAAATTTATAATTGGTAGGGGGGGAAAATGTTTAGAAACACAAATCTCCATTATTTGGATTATATCTACATGAAGCCAGACTTGTTTAATTCATGTATGAATTCCTCTAGCTACCCAAAAATTTATTGAGCATACAGTGAGTGCCAGACAGTACCAGTGATAGGGGAGTGAACAAGGAAATTCTGTGACCCTAAGTGAGTTTAAAATACAGGGAGGGAGGGACTTCCTGGTGGTGCAAGGGGTTAAGTTGCTACACTATGAAGCTATCTGCAGCCACTGCAGCATGAAGTAGATCCTGGCCAGAGAGGT
Source organism: Galemys pyrenaicus (assembly GCA_019455555.1). Lineage (NCBI taxonomy): Eukaryota > Metazoa > Chordata > Mammalia > Eulipotyphla > Talpidae > Galemys > Galemys pyrenaicus. The sequence goes on along the minus strand of JAGFMF010011679.1, from coordinate 4,195,162 downwards.
GACCCACATGGCACCATGGCACAGCAGTCCTCTCCTGTCTCGCCCATTGCTCCCCTCAGCAGTGTATTTCAGTCAGTCTGCCTGTTCTGTTCCCACTCTGTCTCTAATGAGTCCTTTAACCACCTGCACCCCAGATCTTGTATGCATAAAGAAATAAATCTTAAAAAAATATATAGGGCGGAAGATGAGCCATAATTTGGCAAATGCACATAAAATTCTTAATCTTATTTCACAATTTCTACATTCAAATGTTCAAAACACTCCAAAACCATTATTTCTCCACAACTTTGTAGCAAACACATTTGGTGGCAAAACCTTCCCGAAAAGAAGTCAGACTATCTGTGGCTATTATGCCATTCAGTGTGAATGTGCTCTTTTGCAACTGCAGGACTGTTGTGTGTGACTTTGGGGAACTGCCTCAGTCCTGCTGGGGTGTTTCTGTTATACTCACTCAGTAAATGCACCATATTACTTTTATAAAATACAAAAATTTCTGAGTTCTAAAACATATTGGTCCCCAAGAGTTTTTTAAAATAGTTTTACCAAGGCATGATTAATATACAGAGAATCATACATATGTGATGTATACGATTTGATGAATTTGGATCTATGTAAACACCGGTGGTACCATTAGCCCAATCAAAGTTAGCAGACATATTCAATATCTCCCAGTGTGTCCTTGTGTTCCTTTGTTTTTGTTTTCATGGTAAGACACAATATGAAATATACACTCTTAAATTTTTTTGAAAAGCTCGATATCGTATTGTTCACTATAATACCATGATGTAAAACAGATCTCTAGAAATTATTCATCCAGCTAAAGTGAACTCCCCATTTCCCACATCACTGAGTCCCTGGCAACCACTAGCATATTCTTTGAGTTGAACTATTTTAGATAACTCATCTAAGTGGAATAATATAGTTGTTTGTCCTTATGTGATTGGCTTATTTCACTGAACGTACTGTTCTTCATGTTCGTCCATGTTGTTGCAATTGGCAAGATTTCCTTTCTTAATGTTGAGGAATATGCCATTATATGTATATATCACTTTCTTTAGCCATTTATCTGTCAATAGACATTTGGGTTGCTTCTATACCTTGGCTATTTATTGTGAATAGTTCTGCAATGAACATTGGAGTGCTGACATCTCTTTGCGCTCCTGATTTCAACTCTTTAGCTGTATGCCCAGAAAGGGGATTCCTGCATCTTGTAGTAATTCTAATTTTAGTTTTTGAAAAGCCATCATACTATTTTCCATAGCAAGTACACCATTTTCATTTCCACCAGTGTAAAAGAATTTGGGCTAAGGAACTTGGGTCTGTATACCATAATGTGAGAAGTGAATGAATGAACAGATGATGAAAAAATTGGTGTTTAGAATTAGATAAGAATTAGATGAATTTGAAAATTCAACTAAAATACTCAATTTTCTGTAATCAGTTGACTTATACATTTTGAAATATCTCAAACCTAAACTCAGTATAATTAGCAATTATTGGCTTTAGTATTCACTGATTCATTTATTAGTACCTACTTGTCTATGGAGAAGACAAAAATAAATAAGGCATAGTTTCTGTCTTTGAAAAACACAATCTCATAGGAGAAGTAGACATGAAAACAGAACATGTCACACACTGTGATAAATGCCACAATCACCTTATTCTGCCTGGAAGAACTGGGCAGAGGAGGTGACATTTGAGGAGTGTTGAAAGATGAGTAGGTGTTTGCCAGGCAGAGAAGGTGAGAGAGGACCCTCCAGGAGGTGGATTTCTACGTTCAAAGGCTCACAGAATTTGAGAAGGGCATGGCATGTTTGAAGAAAAGGTGAGAAGGTCACTGTGGCGGTAGCAGAGTGTGCATGGGGGTAGGTAGCTATGCAGTGGAAACACAGGAGCCATAAGAAGACCTGTCTGGTTGTTTTTTTTTGTTTGTTTTTTTTTTTTGGCAAAGGAGTCTAGACATTTTTGTAGGATGCTTTCAGGCACAGGGGGAGGAGGGTGGGAGAGGGAGTGGAATGAAACACCCGGATTTTTGCTTTGTTTCATCTATTATTTTAAGAAGATAACACTGGAAGCAGTATAAAAGTTAGGCTTGAATATGAACCGAGAGTGGAAGGCAGACCCTGAGGAAAAGAGATAAAGGCTGAGCTGAGGAAGGGACAATGGCAATAGGAGGGCAGATTTCAAGGATTTTTTTTTCTTTTCTAAATTATGTTTATTGAGGTCAAGTAGGGTTATATCTTTGTATCAAGGACATTTTTGAGGTAGATCCAAAATGGTGATCGGTGGCTGTGTGCAGTGAGGGGGAAGCGACAGGCAGGGTCCTGGGAGGAGAAGATCAGGCAGAGAAAAAGCACCAATTGAGACCCATATAAGGTGCTGCTAAATATTAACCATCAGCCTCCAGATGCTAGTTATCACTGGACCTCAAAATGTAAATGATATTCTGTTTCACACAACTGTGGACTTTATTTATAAGGCATAATAAGATTAGAAGTTTTTCCCTTATATGTAAGTTAACAGAGGGACAACCGATGAATTAGATATTAAGTATATTCACCATACGGTCAAGGCTCAGATTCATTTCCAGTGTCATAAATCATCATAATTAAGAACCTTTCAACTAAATGGATCCCAAAGCACTTCCCAAATTATGCAGCTCTGGAGGTGAATTGCTTCAGCTGTCCAACTGCTGTCAACAGCACTCTGCATCAGGAACAGACCAAGAAAGAGGGAGGATGCAGAATCTCCATGGAACTCCATGCAACATATAGGATTGTGGAATGCAATTCCCCAAAACGGAACTTGGCCTAGAAGTGGGTCTCATCTACTTCTGCAGTAAAGTCTTTCTTATCCCCAAGTGGTCAACAGATTTCACTTTCTTGCAAAACAAAACAAAACAAAAAAAAACCTGTGAATGGAATCAATACAGCCCCTACCTCAGAAAATTTGTTACTTATTTCTAACTAGATTTCTTATTTTGGTAATGATTTTCTTAATAGCTAACCTAGGACATAGTGGGTCTGAGCAGAACTGCATTTCTTTTTTCCCATATTAAGGGATCAGTGAACAACTGTGGAATTGAATTAAAAGAGGTGATCGCAAGTCTCATGAGTCATGTTAAGATCTACCCTTTTTTTATCTAAGTTGAGTTTTTTGAGGGACCGTTTTTTGTAACCTAATAAAATTTTCACTTTCATCCTTTGCCCTGTTATTTCATACCCAGCTGACCACAGTAACCCCACTTTAGAATGTCCTTTAGAATAGAATATTCTAGAATATTTAATTCTGTGCTTTTCCAAACAATTTGAGCAAAGTGTTTGCAAAGTCATAAAGTCAACATGGTAAATTTCCTTGGAGCTTCTAATTTATTCTAAGATTTGGGATAAAAAGATATATTATGAGGTGTGATATAACACTGAAATAAATTTTAAAGATATGACATGGAAATTTGAGTATGCTGTGAAATACTTGGGTGCATCCCTAGATAGTTCTCTGCATTCCTTCCTGTCCCTATCTGCCCATCTGCATTTGATCCCCCTCTATTTTATATGTAGAGGACTTTGGGGAATCCCATATGAGACACTGCCATAATAAGTACTTTTATTTTTAAAGCATTGCTCTTTTGGACAATAAGAGGATGAATCACATATTTGCAAAATGAAACCCATATTCAACAAATCTGAAGTTAAGGAAGTAGCAGTGATGAAAGGGCTTATATATTTATATTTTATAATAAGCAAACTCTACCACTACTAGTTTGAGAATAAATCAAAACAATCAAACCCCAGTTGACATAAATTATTTTATCAATATCATTCTAAAGGGAGAAGTTAGAACTTGTTTCTTTGTATATTAATTCAATAGGATGAAAGTTTCTGCATTGCCTATCATGTTTAAAACAGTCAACTAATAACTCTAAGTGATACAACATGAACTAAGAAATGGAATTTTTAAAGCTTTGAGCTATGCTAACATTTAGGACAATCTGAGTATATCTCTGGTGGATTCTGGAAAGCATTTACTCAGAACTTTTTTTTCCAGCTAAAACTCATGTCAAGACTAGAATAGACTAATTCAGATCTGATATCTTGCTCAGAGTTTTTTTGAATCAAAGAATTAAACTTTTTAAAAGACTGAGCTTGTTTTACTTCTAGTTACTCATTTATCACTGTTTAATTTATCTACCCACTAGTTCAAATCTTTTTCCTTCAAATTTTATTAACTTGCTAGTCACTTACATAATTCTATAATTTGGGGTACATCTTCACACCTCCACAAGTGCACATGCTTCACTCACCCTCTACAATTTTCATGCCAATGTCTTAATCCCATCCTTCCCCTTTCCCTCCTCTCTTCCCCCATTCCTTTTGGTAGCCAGCATATTTTTTCACAGTCTCTAAGAATTATTTGTGCTTTGCTAGTTTGTTTTCTTTGGTTACTTATATTCCACAAGTGAGTAAGCCCATCCGGTAACTATCTTTCACTTTCTGACTTATTTCACTTAGCATAATCATCTCAAGATTCATCCATTTTGTCACAAAAGGTACTATTTCATCCTTTTAATTAGTGAAGTAGTATTCAAATCATTATTGTTCTCCAGTTAAATGTCAGTCTCTGGGTGTCAAGTGAATGCTGGAGAGTTTCTATAGTCACAGAAATTTCAGTCTTACGTGATATAGGCAAATGAATTGTCACTGTGATAAGGGAACACTGGGGTGGTGGATCAGGAGTAGGTGGGGAACTGGTTCTAACATAGGAGGGAGAGAAGACCTTCTAGAGGAAAGGATGCATAAACTGGGACTTAAAGGATGAGGAGGGGCCTCCCTGATGGTTCAGTGGGTTGAGCACTGCACTATGAAGCATCTGCAGCCACTACAGCATGAGTTCGATCCCCAGCCAGGGAGGTGACCCACATAGCACAGCATACCTCTCCTGTTTCACCCACTGCTTGCCTCAGCAGTGTATTTTGGTCAATCTGCCTGTTCCCCACTCTGTCTCTGGTGAATCCCCATACCCCCCACACCTCTGACCTGTACCCACTTCTTATGCATAAATAAATAAACCTTTGAAAATAAAAAAAGATGAGGAGTTAGCCAGGGGAGGGGAAAGGGATGAAGAGGAAGAAGAGTGCTCCTTCTAGAACAGGAACAGAATAGGCAATGGCAGAGCAAAATAAGAGAGTGACCCTTGAGCACAGAGTTCAGAAAGGGACAATGATGGGAGAGGAGGAGGAAAAAGGACACCAGGGTCAAATGTTGAAGCCCTGTAAGCAAAGATAAAGTGCATGAGTTTTATCCTGCAGGTCGAAAGTGTCTGAGCCCTAAAATCAGAGAAGAGACTGAACTTTACCTACACAGACATTATCCTGACTCCCTGGCTCAGAAAGCAAACAAAATATCCATGCACGCTTCCAATCACATCAATCCACATTGCTTTATTTTTACTGATGTTCGTCTGCTTGCCGATATGATGACCATATCCAAAATTAAATCTTTTTCCGAGACAGGTTTCCTTAATTCCTAAATAAGAAAGGATTACCAGAATTTAAGAAGCCAATGCCAGAAACTGTAAGGAATTTTATATATATCATAGCAGCTAATGATATCCGTTAGGTAGATATCATAACTGTTTCACATATCAGTAAATTTGTCAAGTCACACTGTTCGTAGGTTATAGAGGTATGATTCAAACCTACATCTGTCTTGCACTAAAATTAAAATGCTTTCCATTTTAATAGAAATAGCTATCCAGCTATTGGAAGCAGTAGAAAAGGTTGCAAAAAAGAAAAAAGCTATTCTGCCTGTTGTTTCTGTTAAGAACAAGACCAACACTCACAAAAAGCTACACAGTCAGAACTCAGATATGACTACCTTTCCCTTAAATCACCCAAAAATGATGCTGCTTAGGGTACCTCTCAGCTTTCCTGGAAAACTGATAGTTCACTGCTTTTTTACAGCATCTTGGGTTGTCCTGTATAGTGCCAGGAGGACACTGGGCAGGTTCTCTATGGTTCCTGCAGACAGGTAAGGGAGGAGTCCTGGAGCCCTCGGTGGCCTTTTCAGGGTTTTATTGATTTTTCATCATTTGTAGTGATGTGACCAGGCACCTGGCATGCAGGCAGGCCTCGGGGACCAGGAGGCTGCCAGGTCTCCAAGCCCCTGGCGAATCTTCACTCCATCTGGATTCTCCGGCGGTCTCTCCTGCCTCTGTTTCTTCTGCTGCCGCGTCTGCTGCTGCTACAGTTGCTTCTTCTGCTGCTGCTTCTCTGTTTCTGCTGGCATCCCCCTGACACTGCCCTTATCTGCCCAGTCTCTCAGCATAGGTGCGCCCACCTATGCATGCCCACGCCCTACTCCAGGTGCCCGCCATCAGGGATGCGTGTAGAATTGCAAGGGTCTATTATTGATGCTAATGGCGGGAGGGCAGAAAAACCTGATAATTTTCATTTACCCTACACCCTGTAATACTTTCTCCATAATATCTGTTCTCTCCAGCGGAGCCATGGGTAGGGTAAATGGAAATGTTATCAGGCTTTTCCGCCCTCCTGCCATTGGTGTTGGCCATGGACACCTGAGAGCCTAAGTGGGCACATGCAAGTGGGCGTGCCTGGGTGTAGGGTTAGAGAAATTAGGTCTTTCCACCCTCCCACCACTGATGATGGACACTTGCAGTGCTGCGAGCATTCCAGGGTGGGCATGCGCAAGTGAGCATACCTGAGTTTGACACGGGCTTAAATGGGCAGCGTCATGAGGACGCCAGGACCAAAAAGACTGACAAGACCGACCAACAGCGAGAGCACCAATGAGCAGCAGCAGTAGAAAGCAGCCGAGAGGGTGAGATGCAGCCTCCCGGCCCCCCGGCACCCATGCCTGCCATGTACCTGGCCACCTCTTCTAATAAAAGTGTAAAAGCCACCGAGCGCTCCAAGACTCTCCTTCCTTGACCCGTCTGCCCAGAACCATCCTGAACCTTGCTCCTGAGCCGCCCTTTCCTGCTGCTACACTGGGTTTAGACATGGGCGTACAAGGGCGGCGTTATGAGGATGCCAGAAGAACCGAGCAGGAGAAGAAGAGCAGAAGCAGCGTCAGTGTAGCAGAAAGAGGAGCCAAAGAGCCCAAAGAGTGAAGATGCACAGGGAACTAGAAGGCTTGTCAGCCTCCTGCCACCCCACCCTCCCACCGCCCCTTAAACACCCTGCCTGTCATGTACCTGGTCGCCTCTGATATAACAGTGCATAAAGCCTGAAAAAGCCACCGAGGGCTCTAGGACTCTTCCTTCCTTTACCCGTCTGCCAGAATCAAGGGGAACCTGCTCTGTGCCTTTCTGGCACCACACCATGGTACACAAGCACCTACTAAAGTCTCTAAATGAATTTTAGTGCCATTCAGTTAAAAAGGAGAGCACAGATTCAGGATATCTTCAGGAAGCAATGGTTTGGCCTTGATTATGCTCTATGGGACTCCTTCGTTCACAGCTAGAAATTCAAACATGCTGCATACTACCCGGAGCACACACAGGGACCACGGCAGGTGACAGAGAATCCTATTTTCTACCTATTCTTTCCTTCCACTAAAAATGTTATTGGTATTAATGATGATGAAAAATTATGACATTCTCCAGTCTTCTCTAAATAAGAGACACAGATTTTAAAGACAGCATATGCTCTATGTGGGTAACTGCTGAGTATGTCTATTTTAAGGAAAGTATTCTTATTATGAAGCAGCTAGCAGATGCTGGAGTCATTCCTTGTTTATTAAACATGGTTTTTGCTATGCCCAAAGATAACCTGGGAGCCATTTGTATCACATGATTTGTTAGGATCCAATCACACCTAATTTCAGTGGCTGAAGAAAAAGAGGCAAGCAATTAAGGGAGAGTTTGGTCAGCTTCTGTTCAAACCAAGGACGGAAACCTGCACAGCTGGAGACAATTCTGAGCAAATTGATCAGAATTCCTTTACCTTAACTAGAGCCCAGCTAACAAGTTGATACTCAGGGGTTTCTATAATCAAGCAGCAAGAATTTAGGAACCCAGAGAGGCAAGTCCACCTTGGAATATTTAGTAGTTCAAGTCTTTTTACGGAGTTTGTCCTTTTATGGAGCAGGGACACCTGTTAGTTTGCCTAAGGCAGGCTAAATTTTACTGAAAAATATAATTTTCCAGGTAACAAATGCTCCATCTGCATGTCAGGAGAGTTAACCAATTGGATATGACTGATTATAAAATAGTGATAAACTACACTAAAAATGGGGACTAGTGAAACGATGGAAATTATTACTCTCAGTGGCAAAATAGTGGGTATTCTAAGTGGCATTAAAAAGAGTTAGATTTTTCATGTGTGCTCTCCAAATGAACAGCCAGGTCTTCTCTGAGTTGCTAATCCCCAGGACCCCGCAAAGGCTTGCTTTCTATAGACTGATGTTGGTTTGCTCACTTGCTTGCCAGCATGATGACTAAGTCCAAAAACGAAGTCTTTTCCTGGGACAGATTGGCTACTTTAAGGAAGTTTCCCTAATTCCTAAATAATGAACATGGTACTCTGGAAGGATACCAAGCATATTAAACATTTGGAAGAGTTAGTGAAAACACTGTTACATATTTTTTTAATAATAAAATTGATCTACTTCCCCCCCAACCTTGATTATTTTTGCAGTTGCAGACTTTAAGTCAAAGCCAAAAAGTACTGGAAACATACTCTTTGCTATTCAAATGAGCATGCTGCTTGTCCTCTCTTCTACTGACTGAGCTGGGAGGCCCTACCCAGGAAAAGGGCATAGCCCAAAGGCAAAACTACCTACACCCACAGCAACAATCAGGATAAGGTCCAACCTGCTTCCCCTATCTAGCAAGAGGGAACCTGGTTACTTTGCATGAAAATCCAAACAATCTTCCTGGATTCTACATCTTTTCTTAACTATACCACTGCTATTAAAAAAACAAAAAAAAAACCAATCAACTAACTATTAGACACACCTGCTTAAAAAGTGCCCTGTGCTTTGTTCACACTTCATGGTGTATCTTAAGGTGACAGCATATAAAATGTCAATGCAGTTCCTGTGTGTTAGGTGGCTATAATGGCTTAAAGCACAATTAGAGTTCCCACCATTATGTATTTGAACATGACTCATTTAGAGTGCAAAAAATTTACACATTACAAGAAATATGGAATTTTCACAAGGTTAGAAAAAGTCAGAAATATTTATAAATTCCAACTGGGTTTTATTTGTGTTTTTAGAGCATCATTGTAGAATTCACTGGGTCTCTACCATCATTAATTGGGTATAATACATGAAATTTTGGATAAGGAAACTGTCACTCTTATATTTCCAAGATAAACATAAAACTAACCATATTCAGCTTTAAATATATTATTAGAAAACCACACAGGAAGCACTCCTAACATTTTACATGGAAACCAAATATACTGAATTTGAATATAATGAATATCATAAACATGAAATGGGGTCAAATTGTTTCCATGCGCTAAAAAAGGAAAATTGTAAGTCTGTCACAGAGTATATCTCTGGTAATAAATTGTGATCTATTGTGAAAACCAGGAGTATAACTAAGTACTTGTACTGTAAGATTGTCCCAGTAGCCAAGAACAAAAAAAGGGGAGAATTATAAAGGAATTTGGCACTGAAACAACAACAACAAAAAAAACAATTGTTCAAGGGGAAATAGTATAATTAAATTGTTTGTTTGAAAACTGTAACGATAAGATGAATCACATATTCCAGATAAATGGCTTTGGCAGGGCTGTGCTTCCATTAGAATCTCCCAAGGACAACCCCAACATTGCAAAATTTGAGAATCTGTCTGAATAAGTGTATGTAAATAAAGCATTTCTTTAAAAATATATGTATGTATGTATGTAAAAATGTATACCAATGTATCCACATAGTTAAAGAGGGAGGTAAATTGGTTTACAACACTGTTCATAAGCCAGAGGTAAAGGCCCACACCTCTTCAAGAAGCTGTTACCAAACCACACCCACCTCCAAGGCAGCCATAGCCCTCCACCATGGCCCACTGGGCCCCCTCCACACTTTGTTCTCCACCCCTCCTCCCTCTCCCCATAGCTTCATTTTTACAGTCAGATTTCCAGGGTTTGTTTTTAGTTTGGTTTTGTCTGACCCTTTGTTTTGTTTCTCTAAATATCAAATAAAGCATTTCACAGTAAATTGTCTAAACACTTCTCAGCATAACACTACACTACTTCAATTTATCAACATCTTATAAACAAACACTTAGTCGTCCCTGAAGTGCAGTGTGGCTATGAGACACTGTCTTGTACATCAGAGCATTCATTTCTGGCTTCTAGAAATCTTTTTCTAATTTGCTAAGCAGCTCGATTCCCGCAGTTCCTGCTCCCAGCCCAGGTCATCACACCCATTCCTTCTTGCTTGTGGAAGCCCCCTTCTGCCCATTTGGACATGCAGACATGTGCTGAAGCCACTAAATGATTGGTGGTACCAGGAAACACACGTTGAAGGCTGCAGTTGCTCCAGCTTGGCTAGTCCTGGTTCTGCTGGACCAGTGACAAATGCCACAGCTTTTTAATGGTCTGGTCCCTGGGACTTTCGTCAGCCAACACCCTATTTTTCAGAGGTCTTAGGTGTCCTCTGAGACCCTCCAACAAACACTGCTGCATTATGCACCTAGTGCTTTTGTTCCACTTGGATTGGAGAGCACAGTTCATATATTGTCTTATTTTTTTCCTCTTTTATACAAAAGGGGGTAGGGTGAAAATCTCTTAAACTATAGAATCCAGAAGTATGCTTAAGTGTTCATTTCAACTCAGGTTTGATAACTGACAGCTTGATGTGGCCTGGATACATTTAAAGGTGGGATATCTCATTCATTTATTCCTCACTCATTTCTTTAACTAGTGTTTGTATAACATATATTTGCTCCCAGGCATAATGGTAGCTGTGAAGAGTATAAATATAAATGCTAGAGGATCTCAAATTTTAAAGAGGGAACTACAAGAACAATGACTTCATGATATGAAACACGCATTTTACATACATTATAGACACATATCACATGGTACATGCATGGGCACATGCACACAGTTTAACTGTGTCAGAGAAAAGAATAATGGTTCATTCCACCTGGAGATGTAGTAAATCTTTACAGAATATAACACAGAGGTAGTTATATTTGACCTGAGTCTTGAAGGATGAGAGAATTTCCCCACGATGAAGCTTGGTGGGAATAATCATTGCAAATACAAATAGTGTATATTGTGCTTAACATAGACAATTAAAAATGGGAGAAAGAAGACTTAGACAATATATATCCCATACCCATAGCTACCGCACCACTGATAGGTCAAGTACTAGTCCAGAAAGTTCCAAGGCATAAAGTCAGACTTTTAGATCCCTGGTCCTTTGCTTTATTCATTTCTTGAGCTAAGTCTCAGGTTCTTCATCTGTAAAATGAGAATGTGTTTTCTTTTTGGAAGGACTAAAATTGACAACATGCCCAATCAAAGTAATTTCTAATGATTTATATATGTAGTTACAGGTCCTGTTTAGAAAAAAAGATATTGATAGTCTGATACACATAAGATACCTATGCATTACTCTAAATCACATATAGTGTTATAAACCAATGTTGCCTCAATAAAATTTGTGTGTTTAGTGTGCATCAGAGCCAGTGACTATAGTAGATTCTGAAAAAGGCCAGTTGCAGTTCTGTGTGAAAGACACAGAGCATGTATGTTTCACACAGAACTTTTTGCAGATCATGCTAGAAAGAGGGACTTGATTTCACAAGGGAGGCTCATGAATGGTCATAGAGTTTGGTCAAGCACCTGCTAAGAAACCTACAGTACACACCTGCAGTGCAGGAAGGTAGCTGGTGTCTTTTGTACTTGTCTAGAGCATCAGGCAGAAGAGGCATTTTGCCATCCTTAGAAACTACCAAGGGGGCATGACAGTAGAAGTTTGCCAGGAGAGCAGCCAACAGAGTGCATTGTCTGCACAGAGATTTTAAAAATAAAAACTTTGATTTGTTTTTGTTATCACCAATTATGAACAATGTCACTGAATATATATGTATGCTCTTCCCTGCTGGGTAAGCCACCCCCTCAGTCAACCACAGCTTGGTAGAAGCTTGTTTTATGAAATGTGAGAATTAACAAGCACCCAGAACTTGGGTTAATTCAGGTGCAGTATATGGACCCAAAGCAGAACAGTCAGGCAGTTTTTGTGGAGCCCAGGAATTGGGGAAAGTTTGGGACATCTCCCAAGAACAGGCCAAAGAGGGTGACACTACAAAAAAGAGATCAAATGACAGTGGATGTAAAGAAAGATAGAGACACAGAGATGGCTTAAACTAATACATCTTCTTCATCTATAGCTACTTCACTATTGGTTGGTCATGTGCCATTCCAGAAAGGTTTAGCCCATTGGTTTTAGCCCACCAGCATCAGCATCACCGTGTTAGTTATGCGAATTATTGGCTCCCACCCACATGACACAATTAGTAACCTTGGGCTAGGGCCCCAACCATCTGTTCCAAACAACCCCGTAGGTGACTCTGACACACACTAAGGTTTGATAGTCATAGCTCTGTCATCTGTGTTGCAGCAACCTGACCACAGAACGATGTCTTCTGGGTTACAGCGTCATATTCTATTGCCTCACTGGTATCTGTGACATTGTTACCCATCAATTGTTGTGTCTATTGTACTTAGGATCAATGGATTTGTTCCTTTCTTTAACCCAGTGTTTCTTGTGATGGGTAGGGGGTAGGTGGAAAATGATTTTTGTCCCCCAGCAGGAATTTGGCAATACCTGGAGACGGGGTTAGTTGTCTCACCGGGAGGAAGGTGCTACTGGCATTTAGCGCATGGAGGCATGGATGCTGCTAGACATTCTACAAGACCCAGGACAGATGCCCCACAACAAAGAATTAACTAGCCCAAAGTGTCAATAGAGCTCAGGGTGAGAAACCCAGTTAACCTTACAAAAAGATTTTCTTAGGATCCCCATTAAGTTGGGGGAGGGAAAAACTAGGTGGGGAAGTCGGCATCCAATCTAAAGTCTTTGAACACAAATCCCCACTCGTTTGGTGAGGAATGTTTACTGATTGGTGACTGACTCTGTTTATTGTTGGTCCGTAAAGGAAGTAGGAGCTTTATGACCCTAACCAGGAACTGCCGGCTTTGTTTGCTCTCCTTCTCTTGAGCTTGTCCTGTATATTGTTTCTGCCCTGACTTCATTCTTTGAATCCAAAGCAGTCAGGCCAGTCCTGATCTGCATCTCTTAGTTAGGGTTTGAATCCTGGCTCTCGACATGGCTTGTAAGAAGAGCAAGGATAAGGGATGGCATTTTGGAGACTGCTAATTCAGTGGTGGGTACAACTCACAAACTCACTGATATGCTGAAGGCAAGATGCCAGAGAGCACTGGAAGTATCTCCCAACTACTGTTCCCTCCTTAAATTAGGAGAGACCAGTAGAAGGAGAGATCTGCACCTAGTTTGGACTGTGCTAGACACATGGTGACTGACAGTTTGCAGCCCTGGGATCCCCCCACCCAGATAAATGTATCTGGTACTGCAGAGGCAGGCACATGAGGCTATTTGCTAAGTAAAGTCAGCAAGACTCTGAGTGAGGTAGGAATTGGGCTTAATTGTAGAGTAGAAGGATGGGAAGGAGACAGATCGATGGAAGTTGAAAGCTGGGCACTGGAAGCCTGTCCCACACAGAAAATGAGGACTCAAATGGAAAGAATGAGTGAAAGCCACAAATATTTGACTTGTTTTCTTTTAATGTAATATGGGGCTTAACTGTTGTGCTGTCCAAGGAAGCTCACCGCTGGTGCAAAAAGATATTTACTTCCTGCAAACAACTCTTGACATCTTCTGCATAGTGAGTCTTACAGTCTTCACATTTCCATGGGGTGTTTTCATATTTACCACTGTCTGATGACTCAGTGGTGCACTGGAGAAGCCAAATGGAATATAGCTCTATTTTTAATTTTAAAGGGAATTCTTTGCACTTGAAGTCAAAAGCACATTTTTGGGTTTAAAAGGGTGCTATAGCTTAAGCCTGGCATCTGGATCTGCTGGGTTTGGGTGTCCATATTTCTTATCAAATGCAATGGGGCTGGGCAATATGAAAACTCCTCTGGAGGACAAGAGCAACACTGGAAGCTCACTACCTAAAAGACACTGAGCAAGTGAGTGAGAGGCCCTGGGTGGAAACACCTTTTAGGCAGCGCCACAGGGAGTCTCTATTTAAACAGGTGACCTTGTGGAGAGAGGCTCCAGATCCCATTACCGACTGCCTGGCTGAGAGGCAGATTTGTTTTTATGAGCTCTCAAGGCACACATTGGGGGCCAGGAATAAATATGGAGAAACTCGCATGCTCCTTGCATGTGCAATGTAAAGAAAAGAAAATTACGTGGAGGCATTTTAAGAATGAACACCATAACAGCAAATGGCCAGTGTGCAAAGTGGTGCTCATTCATTTAACATTTTCAATGTATTCTATCTAGTGGGATAAACATGAGTGATTAGACATTTCACTCTTCCTGCTCCCTTCAGGGAATGGTGAGAAGGGGGAAACAGCTGCTTGTACATGGAGCCATGTAAGGGTCAGATATTGCTCTGCCCAGAGGCGCTGACATCACTTGACTCTCCCCAGGAGAGGGGCACTGGCGTCACTGGCTGGGCTGGGCGGCTGCTGGCCTGAAGATGGGCTGGCTGAGGCTCCCATTCTGTTTCTCCTTGAGCACCTACAGGGTCACAAACTACAAGCGTGCATTGCAATTAAGACACTCAAACTTTGTTTTCATTGGCTTTGAGGGGCCATTTTTTTCACAATTTATGAAAACACAATGTAGCCCAGTAAGTTAAAACGTGGATGTGAGTTTCAAACTTTGCATAGTCATTAGGCTAATCATTAGTCATTTGTGGTTGACAAGGAGGGTTATAATTTGACACCTGGCAAAAATCAAGCAGCTTTCAGAGAATTTAGAGCTGGGAAATGAGATGGAAACAACACCCTCTTTTTCCCTAGGAGGTCCCATGAAGTAATATTTGCAAACCACTTTTCTCTCCTAGAAGTGAACAGCTCGGGATTCAGGGCTATGATGTCTCTCCATCTCTGACTGCTGCACCCCCTTTTCCCCTAGAGCCTTAGAAGCACTGGCCAAAGAATCTGGCTCAGAAGGTTCCCAGAAGTGAGCCTCTGGGAGTTAAGAGAGAGAGATAAATAACTTCTCAACCTGATGCTCGAGCGAAAGAGACCACCAGAAAGTACAGTGTCAATTGTGAAACTATTTTTTGAAATGTCATGGAGTCATGGGAGAAAGGAGTTTTAGAATGACAGAATCCCCAGTTCCTGATTTCTCCATAAAATGCCAGATTTTCTTCTGTCCACTATCTATGACCATTTTCTTTTGTGTAATGAGAATAAACTATGGAGCCCTAAGTTTGTATTTTCTGACCCCTGACCTCTCACAGGTGTTCTGGCTCATTTCCTGAGAGTTATGTTTGATTTGGGACTGCTTTCCTCTTTTCTCCTGTTCCCCTGTTACAGTTTGAAACCTTGGAACACCCGCATACAAGACCCTGACTATCTCCCTGTGCTACCCAAAAAACACTCTGAAATGTTCTCTCAAAACTTGGCAAGCATCTGGACAGGGACAGTTTCTCACACTCTGGGAAATCAAAATATGAAACAAAAGCTTGTTTCCAGTTCTTCAACCTAAGGATAAATTTCAGAGTCATTTCTTTTTCTTTTTCTTTTTCTTTTTTTTTTTCCTATTTAACCTAAAAGTACCCCTGGTGTATTACCAAAAGGAAATCAAATAAACAATCTACTTAAGTTTTCAGAATGTAATAAGGAAATAGAAATACTATTGAGATTCTTTAGGATCAAAAAGTAAAAAGCAAAAAGCAAATAATTATTCCAAGGTCATTGTCAGAAGCAATAATTAACATTTGTCTTATAAATCAATCTCTTTCCTCTCCTCCTTCCTTCTCTCCACACCTCCTTTCTCACCTAGGAGGAGACTAGAAAACAGAACTTTTGGAAGTTGGGAATTATTTATTTTGAAATGAGCTTAGAGTCCTGTTTGACACTACTATTCCACCAATTCCAATTGGCACTGAAAAAATAAGTTAGGCTCAACTGCTGATCTAATAAAAAGCTACCTTGAAGAATGCAATAGTTCAGCCTACTCTGTCTGCTGTTATTCATGGAAAAAGGAAAAGAACAAACTCAGTTGTGCAAGCAAAAATGAGATTGCGTGCACTAAACACCTTTCCGTAAGGAGTGTCTAGGCCTGCATCTCACGAAGCCCACCTGGCATAGCATCGTGGCCACCGATTCAAGCACCCCACGCCCCAAGGAGAGTGAGTCCTTCACTCCCTAATTCACTGGGTGGGGAGATCACCCACACATTGGCCTGGAGGAAGAATCTTGAAGGAGAATGGACAGGACTAAGAAAGTCTCAGCTATCTGAGGTTCAGGATTAGTAAGAGAGCAGTTGTTGGAGAGAATAAATTCCCTAACACAGAGTGAATATGTCAATATCATTTCTAATTCTTGCTGGCATAGATCTATCAGTCGCTAAGTTAAGTACTGAAGAAAACACAGCTTATATGGTATAAACACCCAGGGTAAATTCCATAAGGTGTTTGGATTACCCTTGTATGAAACCTGGTTCATCATTAGAGCAAAAGACATATTTCATTTTAAAATTTTTTTCCAAATATATAACCTGTAAATATACATATTGTGCTAATTCTAAACTATAAGCAATTATTTATTCACTAAGTATCTACTGAGCACCTACTTTGTGCCAAATACTCTTTTGGACCAGCCTCTATCCATGAAAAAGAATTTTGCCTTTAGAGGCTACAGTCTGGTGAAGGTGGACATGGCGCACACAAATAAATCAATGTCATGAGATCAGAAGATAATAAAATAATGTGAAAGAGAGCAACACAGGAGACCACTTCAGATGAGGCAGCCAGGGAAGTCTCCCTGAGGAGATGACAACTGAGCTGAAGTATGAAGGCTGAGGAAGAAGGAAGGAGCAGCTCATTCCAGGAAGAAGGGCTATCATGCTCACAGGTTCTGAGACAAGAGGGTGCCTGATGTGTGTAAGGAGTAGAGAAATCATACTGCAAAATAGGTCATAAGATGAAGTTATTTTGGGGCCTCCCTGGTGGCGCAGTGGGTTAAGCAACGCACTATGAAGCAAACCGCAGCCACTGCAGCACGAGTTCGATCCCTGCTGCCGGCCAAGGAGGTGACCCACATGGTGCGGCAGACCTCTCCTGCTGTGCCCGCTGCTCCCCTCAGCAGTGTACTTCTGTTGATCTGACTGTTCTGCTCCCCGCTCTCTGTGGTGAATCCTCTCACCACCCCCACGCCTCTGGCCTGTACCCCAGTGCTTGTATGCATAAATAAATAAATCTTTTAAAAAAAAAAAGATGAAGTTATTTTTAAGCAATGAAAACATAGATGATTCTTGTCAGAAGAAACCTCTGAGATCATTTCAGGAAATATTCCTAATTTCTAGGTGAAGACTCAAACCCCAGGGCAGTTCCCTTGATTCACACAGCTGGCCACAGGGCTTCAGACTACTGCCCTCTCCTTCAATTTCCTGCATGAGCCATTGCCTCTCTTAGTTGATGTGCGTTAATCACATTTTCCCTTGACATGTCAGACTGTCCACAAAGGGGTGGACATGTCCTTCTGGAATGAAAATTCTGAATTTTCAGAATTCTATCCAGTTCTCACTTTAGAATGTCTAGAAATAAAATCAATGCTTCTTATGTGGGCTTGTAACTTTTCAGAATTTTTTAAAAGTTCTATTTATTTATTTATTTATGCATACAAAAGCTGGGGTCTAGGCCAGAGATACCTGTGTGTGTGTGTGTGTGTGTGTGTGTGTGAGAGAGAGAGAGAGAGAGAGAGAGAGAAGATTCACCAGAGACAGATCGAGGAGAACAGGTGGATCTACTGAAAAACACTGCTGAATAGAGCAGCAGGTGAGACAGAAGAGGTCTGTTGTGCCATGTGGGTTAGCTCCTTGACTGGGGATTGAACTTATGCCACAGCAGCTGGTGACAAGTTGATACCACTGACACTTTAACTCCTGTTCCACCAGGGAGGTCCTGCTTTTCAGAATTTAAAGGGATACAAATATTGAGATAAATTCTGAAGCCTTTTTTTTTTCACTGACTATCAGTACTAAACTCAATCTGATAATGAAACACTTAGCATATTTTTTTTGCATAGAAAAGGGAACTACATATGATAGGTTTTAAATAACAAAATTTGAGGGTGTTTAGGTTAATTTTAGAGTGCTTTTGCTATAAAAGGAAAGTATGTAACCTATTAGGTACTCACAAAAGTTTCACTGGAGAAAATATTATTCAATAATCCCCAAATGGGAATATTTTATTCTGTAGAAACTTGGCCCAGAATAAGTAGAGTTGCATCCAGAGACTATACAACTCTATTTATCATCTTACAAACTTCTTCATTATGTCAAAACTAAATCTCAGCTGTACCCTGACTGCAAAGCAAAAGCAATACCAGCTATTTTATCCATTTTAACAATAATATTTTGAGAATTAATTGATTTTCCAGGAATGTTTAAACAATTTTATCAACTTTTAGTCAAGGTTCATAGTTATATTATCAGCCCTGAATTTATGTTTGTCTAAATAAATTGATGCTATTTTATTCTTACTTCACAAAAAGGAAAAACAGCCTTCTAGAATGTGCATGATAACCATAGTTTTTAGCCTTATTACAATCCCAACAATTTAGATTTCATTAGACTTGATTCCCACTACAGCCTCAACTCCAAAGCTTTCCCATGAGTGTGGCTGGGCTTCTAAAATTCAGCTCACAGTGAGATTTTCATTTTAAGCAGCTTCTTTAGCAACACTTTCAGTTTTTCTCATGCTACAGGAAGAGCCTGAGTAAGTAATTTAAAGTGTTTCCTCCATGCATGTGAATTTTAAAAATTATTCCAATCCTTTTGAGACAGGCATCTATTACTTAGAGACATGGCTGAGGAGAAAACACCCCCATAAGACAATTTTATTTTCAGCGGCCACAGATTCTTAGGGTTAAACTAGAAATCATTTAAAATAAAGTAAGTGTGATAGCCAAATAAATAGCCAACATTTTGAATGTTTGCTTTATTTCCTGAGTTTTGAGCTAGAACTCACCTCAGATAGCCTTTTAATAACCACTGAAAATAGACATGGTATTATTCAAATGCCCCTCCCCTCCAATCCTATGCTTAAAATAGAAGATTATCTGGGAAAATGTATGATTGCACTAAAAACATTAAGAAAAAATATCCCATTTGTTTTTAACTCAGAATAATCCCAAATCAATTTATTTGATTCTTATATTTTACAGTCATATTAAATTATAGTAACCTAAAAGTTGCATCTTAGTCATGCTTAGAGGCGAAATAGGTCATTGTAAGTTGAACCTGCAATGGGCATTGGCTAAAAAAGTAGATTAATGAAGTTGCTGGAAATTTAAAAGCAATTGGGATAAACCCAAATGGGGACTGGGAGGAGAAACAGAGGAAATAGTCTTCATGCTGATGCTCATTTTAGAAGTAATTCACTTTCCCATGACAAGGATAAGAAAGCCATTTAAGAATTATTTACCTTTCAGCTTAAAAAAAGAGAAGCTGTCTGGAGAAGGCCCTTGATAGGCATGAGGAGTGCACGGGCACTTTTCCTTCTCATCCTCCAAGCTGGGATCCTCATAAAAAGAGACGCTTTTGCAGCGAAGCAGAGGGGAAAGAGCAGCAGCAACACAGAGCTCACCTGATGTTTCCAGCTAAGGCAGAATCTTCTCAGCCCATTTACTAGTGTTGAGGAATAATAATAGCTGCAGTACTTGAAACAAATGCCAAATCTTTATTTTAAAAATTTAGACAAAAACACAAATTAAGGAGAGATTAAACACTTTACAAAGGCTCCATAATGTGGGTCATAAAAATAGCAGGCTCCTCTAGGGAGTGATTTTAAAAAGAATGCCATATACAAAAGAAAAGACAAGACAAGAAAAGAAAAAAATTAGAAGCAATGATTCAAGTTACAGTTGATTTAACATAATAGAACTTTGTTATTTTATGTAGGGAGAACTGACTGCATTTTTAAAAAAGAAAGGATTTCCTCCTTATTAATAAATCTGAAGGGAAAAAAAATTCGCCTATGGTAGCGAGATGACTCTGCAGAGATCTTTGGGACCAAGTTTCCTCCTGATGCCACAGAGAAGCAGATCCTTAAATGTCCTCTCATTCTGTCTCCCCCTCATCATCGTTGGGCCAGTGAATAAATGACTAAAACTACTGAGTAGCAGCAAAGGGCAACATGCACAGAGCACTCTCTGTGGCCAAGGAAACTAGCACAGCCCACCCAGCTTCAGCCTGACTTTAATCTCCGTGGGAAGGACCACCAAATGTGTAGGAGGGACAGGCTTTCTGAAGGTGGACCCGAGTGAGTTTCCCACAGCTTGGACAGAAACCTTGTTATCCAAATTGGGGTAGACAGTGTCAAAATGGGAATCCCAGGATTAATATTAATGAAGTTTCTTCATAGGGGTCCTAGTCAATCATCCTCAAAACTTGTACCTTTCTGCAGAAATGTAGACATGCAACACTTTTAACAATACCTAAAATAGAAGTATTTTCTATAATTTTAGGGCCATGCTCAGGTTATCTTAAACTTTTCAAATTACATCACAATACAATGTGCATCTTTTAAAGTAAGCCATGAGCTCACTGGCAATGGTGAGTTTAATTTGTAATAAGGCTCATCGGTGGAAGCAGATGGCATTTTAAAGCACACATTCATTCACTTAGCATGTATTCGCTGCAGCCCCACGATGTGTGAAGTTATTTGTCACCCCCATCCCTTTCAAGTATATTATCACTGTTTTATTTACTTGATTACTTTTACCGATGACAGCATGGACAGGAATGGCATCTTCAATGAATGAAGAGTTGACTCAACAGCAAAGAGATATTTCACTTAAAATAAATCCCAGAGAAGCTCTAATATGGTCATGCAACTTCAAAAACAAAGTCAAAGTTATATTCACATGTATTTGGGGATACTGCAACCATTTCATACCATTATATGTTACTGTTGATTGATTTATTTGCGTGACAAAGTCGCAACAAAAATATACTTTATAAAAATGTGGATCTGCTCCCTGGTTGTTTTACTCCAGACATAGTCTCTCCATGGTTAGAAACAAGCCATGACAGGGGTCTAACCCTGACTGTCTATGCACGGTGAGAAGTCAGGCAGAACCATGGTCTAACTCTGAATGGGATCTTATGTTTTCTACCATAGACAAATCATTAACATATGGAAATAAACCTCCCAGCTGCTCTGTTAATTTTCTTTAATCCTATAAACTCTACTGTCCTTGTTCTATGCTTCATCTTAACCTTTACCACTGTTCTCCTTCCATTTCGAAAGGATTCATTTCTTTTTTAAAAAAAGAATCAATTGGGCGGAAATTCTTTGTTCTTTATTTCCACACTGCTGTTCTGTTGGCCCCAAGCACTGCTCCACAACCCCTCTTTAACCTCTAAATTAAGTGTTCATTTTCAAGTTCACGGCTGTTCCCCTTCACCACCCCACCCCGCTGTGGATGTTCCCCAGTCCTGGCTCCTCACTCACTGCTGGGATCTCTGCAAAGCAGCCTCTCACCATAGCCCATACTCAGATTTCCCTTTTTAATAAGTCTGTGGTGGACTTACGCCTCTAAATCATTTTTACCCATCAGAGCCTTTTACCTTCCCGCCATAACAACCAGTGCGCACTCCTCTCCCATCTCCTGGTGCTGATTTTTGCCCCTGTGACCTCACTCAGCAGGACAAAATGTGTTTTTTCTGGCTGTGGACAGTACATCCCATGTCACTCTCACCGAACACAAAATGAGCTCCGCAAGGAAACCTCTGCCCTTGGACTTCTAGTCACTGCTCACAAAGCAGTTTACATAAATGAAACCAGAGAGAAGTACGGGTTAATGAGATGTTTAACACCAAAAAAAAAAAAAAAAAAAGGACCAAAAGAAATTCTTTACAAGAAGACTTTTTACAAAGCTGTCTATAAAGTATCAAGCAGTGTTTCCCAAAGGTTGACCTGGTGACCTGTCTGGGTGAACTGCTTAAGATTCACCCAGGAGGATGTTAAACAGAAATACTGGAAGGCCCCATCCCTAGAATTTAGCAAGTCTGAGGTTTGGGAGCCACCAACTGAGAGTGTAAATCAATCTCAACAGGTTGAGTAAAAGCCCCATAAGCTCATATATAACAGACGTGGATGCTGAATTTGCAACCCATATGAGTCTTTAGAATTTATACAGTGATTAATGTTTTAAGAGAAGTATGATAAGACTTTTCAGTGAGAGTTATGTCCTGATGGAAAAAGATGAAAGCCAAGAGTGAGCTGGTGGGTCCACTTGCCAACAGCCTGCAGCTACATCTGCCAGGAGAAGTGGAGTTGTCTCTCTGCTACTGTCTGCCAGTGCCCACCAGAACATGTACCCTGCAGCTTTTTGAAGAGGTAGCAAGTTTTGAAAAGCTCGGTCCTTACAGCGTTGGTAATTTATTTCATTTGCACCTGATTTATGCCTCATTCAAAAATGAAACAAAACAAAAATGATGAAAAATGACTGGGGGTGAAACAGAATGAACACTTCAGTAATTCTCTCTTCCTGAAAGCACAACAAGCCATTTCCCTTCCTGGGAATAAAAGTGTGAAAGGGATGGATGTAGGCTAAACCCCCTTTAGATTGCAACTTCTATCAATCTTTGGGGTTCTCGAATGCCACTTTTCCCACACAGGTACAACCTTAAAATGCATCTGTGGTCAAATTCCCCCCTACGCAGGACCCTGCACATTTGCAACTGTCAGTACACACCAAGGAAAAGTTTTCTTACAAACGACCAGGGGACCGCTCTCTTCACTTAAAGAATCCTTTCCCATTGCTCTCTGGGTCTGTGCTATCTAATCTGGTAAGCACTAGCTGGTCTATTCAGCATTTGAAATGGTTCCAGCTAGTTAGTTCTTACTTAAAAACATGCACCAAATATCAATGATTCTGTGTAAAAAGAATTAAACTGTGGTATTAATAAATCTAATTCTAAAATTAAGATTAATTTTTCATCATTTTGGACAATGTTTTAGATATATGAAATTAAGTAACATATATTTTGAAAATTGCCTATTACTTTTTCTTCTTTAAATGTGATTTTTAGACTAAAACTTACATACCTATGGTGTACTTTATTGCTATTGGCCAGTACTGTCCTAGATGAGATGAAGCCCAGCATTTGAATTTCCATTTCCAGCTTGCCACCATGTCCCCTCAGCACCCTCAGTTACCCTTGCAAACTCAGTCCACCTCATTCCTCCCTAGTCCAGCCTCTGAAACTCCACCACAAACTTGAAATATTCTTGTCCACTAGTCTATCAGGTAATTTTCCCCTTTTTATTTGAACAGATTTTTCTTTCCCACCTCTATCATAAATTCTTCTGTTTTTCATTGAAGACAATATAGCTGCATATTACTCGCTTTCCAGATATTCCAGTGTGGCCATAGAACTCATGAAGCTATTGTTTCTAATTATTATCAAATACTGATTTACTCATTCGTTCTGCTGTATTCACTGGGTACCTCCTGGAGGCCAAACACTGGTCTAGCCTGGAGGCCACATGATAATGTCAACACATAACCCTCCGATGTTATGTGCAATGATATCATCAGGAACACACAGGCTACGTGGATGCTACCCCCTCCCCCCATTCCCAAAAGGACTCTACTTGCAAACACCCTTCTGTGGAAAGATTTCAATGTAGTGCTCACATAACACAAGTTTTCCGGCTTAGAAACTTAAAACCTCCTGACTCCATATTAAACATTTCCCCTCTCATACACTTTGTATTCTCCCTTGTGTTTCCTTGACTACCCTATAAACTCCATTTGTCTTTGTATTCCTCTTCCCTTTGCTGACACAGTATTAAATACCGTGTGTGTGTGTGCACGCATATTAGATTTATATATATTCATTTACTTCTCACAATAATGTTGAAACCACTGGTGTTTCCTTTTAAAGATAAGGAAACTAAAGCAAGGGGAAATTAAGCAACCGATGTAAGGTCACATAGATAATAAGTGAAGAAGGAGGATTTGAACCCAGGCAGCCTAACTCTAGAGCCAGAGCTCTTAACTGCTAGATTATACTGTGTCAGAAAGGGAACAAATACCAATGACCATGTACATTTGAAGCTGCTGGGTTCACCTCGTGCCACTGAGAGATGTCACTGCAAAATGAAGCTTTTGGAAAAGGAAAAAAGAAAACTGAAGTGAAAGGAGAGAAGAGACAGAGACAGAAAATAATAGAGGATAAAGAGACAATATGAGTGACATAATGAAAGAGATATTACTTATAATTTTATTTGAATCCCTGGAGAATACAAAGCTAGAAACGATCTTTGGTCTTCCGACTTACACAAGTGAATAGGGTCTTATCATTTGTAGCTATTGTTTTCCTGTATTATCTTTTATAGTTCATAGTTTATCTCATTTAGAAATGCAGCCATCTATACAACATAATGTAGAAGAGATTTCATTTAATCTGTCCTATCCATCCCCTATCACCTATGGATTAGTGTCCAGTGATCATCTTACAATGTTCTATTTCTGTTGCAAAGTCATTTTGCCCTATGATTGTGGATCTTTATCAACAAACTTTTTATTGTTATACAGATCAAATACCATCAGGTATCCAGTTCCTTTGTCTTTTAGGGCACATGAAGGATTGTATTTTCCCTCCTCTTGAAATTAGGCAAGGGCACACAACTAGCTCTAATCAGGAATGACATATTCATGAAAACACTGATATAATAAAAGAGATGTAAAGCCCCAGTAACTGGTACATCCATTTCAAGAAACATTGTATTCCACTTTAGTGCAGTGAAATGATAAAATATTTTGAAATTGATTCTGATGACATTCCCATTAACACATCAGATTGTGAGCTCATCCAAGGGTGAGCGGGTATGGAATCCACACATGAGATACTCAGTACATATTTGCTAAATGAATATACAAACTACTGAGACTCATAATTCTTAATTCTCTTCTATTCTCATTTCCACACTACACTAATTTTGAAAATTACCTTTAAAAGGAAAATACAACTTAATTTATTTTTTAGTGAGTCCTGCAACCATATCTTGGCTTTTCAAAGAGGGCTAATGTAGAATCTAGGAAGGAAATGACAGTGAGTTGTTTTCTGTTTTTGAGCTCCATAAAAAGATGTCCAGAAAATATACAGATCTTACACTTGAATATGATTTGTGACTTTCTTTTTTTTCTGTTTGGATTTGGTGACTTGAGGCCGTAGTGAACCACATACATGTCTCCACAATTCATATCTTGGAACCCTAATCTCCAATGACATGTATTTGGAGATGGAGTTTTGGGGGAGATAATTAGGTTTAAAACATGAATTCATGAGGGTGGGGTCCCCAGATGGAACAGAGCTTCCGCTCTCTGACATGTGAAGGTACAGCAAAAATGTGACTGTCTACAAGTCAGGAAGTAGGTTTTCACCACAAACAGAACTGACTGGCACCTTGATCTTGGACTTCCTAGCCTGAAGGACTGTGGAAATAAATTTCTATCATCCAGCCTGGTATTTTGTTATAGCAGCTCGATATAAAACAGAGACTAAGTTCTCATATTTACTGCTCTTAAAAATGTAATAATATTTGCATATCATAGCCACCTACCCTTGCTTTCAGCAACCAGCCTAAGATTTTGTGGTTTCTTTAGTTAAATTAAGCAACATGCCCATTCAATGACCGTTGTGACTCATCAAACATTTCCTAATTGTGGCAAAAAGGCTTACTCAATCACCATTGTTGTATGGCACTAGTTAAGCTCCAACCTAGCTATGGCATCTTGTGTTTTATACCATGCACATAAATAGATAGCTTCACTGCTTCACTACATTCCAAGGGCTCCAAATTTGAAAAAAAGAAAGAAAAAAAAACAAAAACAAGGTTCGGTAATTCAGGCACAAGTTTAATTTATCATAAGTGCTTGAGATTATATTAAAACCCACAAATTTTTTTTCATCTTAAGAAATATATTTGATACATTACCCTGATTTGTATCTCCCTTTAAAAGCAGCTGTATTTTCCTAGAAATACGGCATTTTTCATTGCCAAAGAACTATAGGAATAAATCATTTAAGTGTCATTTAAGAAGTGTGAAATTTGGAGGACTTACACCAAAATGCTGACAATTAAGTATCAATCTGTTAATATGAAATGCCAAAGAAAGTCAGTTGTCATAATTCACTGGATAAAGTTGAGTTTTTAGATTATTTTGATAAATTTATCTCATTTATCAGTTTAGCCACAAATCATAACTTATGGTTGTCATGCAATAGCAATAAAATATTATATACCTTCAGATGACCTCTATCCAAAAATGCTTTTTACTGTTCACATTTTATCTGTCAAATAATATTTTCTTTTAGAAGTAAATATAAAAGCCATTATTGGGAGAAGCTACCGGCCTAGGACAAGTTCTAGCATTTAGTGTTCTGACAGATCTTAATTTGGATATCAGCCAAAGTCAATAAAACTTGTTCATGCAGAACCTTACCTGGTTTTCACCACATCGAGGGGGTGCATCAAGCAAATTTCTACCAGACCTGAAAGATGATAAAGAAAAGTCCAATAAACACTTACGTAAACACTGGTTCTTATTTCACTGACCCTATTGATTTCTCAAGTATGATGATTCAAATAAAAAAAACTTGGGGCTTTGGACATGACAGCTAATGGTTGTAGACTAATGGCAAAAGACAAGAGCATAATGTGATTTTCTTTCAGTAGGCGCAAGAGAGATAAATAAGTACAAGTAGGTGCTTGGGGCTGTAGAAGAAAGAAAATGGGGGAAAAATTTCAGATAACTTAAATACCAGTTAACAGGAATTAGTGTTTCCCAATCTAGTTGAATGAATAAATAAATATATGGGAAGGAAGGGGAGAAGAAAAGAAAGAAGGAAAGAAGCCTACTCCTCACCCGCCCCCATGCCCCATCACAGAAAGACATTTGCTAATTGACAGCCTCTGTGTCAGTGTTCATGAAATAAAGACACTGATGTTTCCTATTTCACCAGATAGTGATGAAAATTCTATTCATAGTAACACACTAACAACTGATAGAAAGCATGTTTAAGTGTTTATGGCATGCTAGGTTTATTGCATGTTTAATTATTTATAAGTAGTCCTTAGATGATTTCATTTGATCTTCCTAAGGGCTGTTTGTGATAGTAGGTATTATATTCCTATTTTGTAGCTAAGATAATCGAGGCATACAAGGTTAAATAATTTCTCTAAGATCTCATAGCTAAAAAGTAAAGTCTTAATCCCACCAAAACCATGATCTTAATTTAACCTCTGCACTTTGAGAACATTTCTATAGTTTCTTGAAATCAATTTTAAAGTCCTCTCTGCACTGTCTAACTGAGCAGAGGTGACTTCTCAGTTACAAACTACTGGCATGCCCTATCAAAGTTTCAATGGAATTCTCCAAAGAAATAGAGCAAACATTATTGAAATTTATATGCAACCACAAAAGACCCTGAAGAGCCAAAGCAATCCAGACAAAAAAAGAGAAAAATGTAGATATAAGGCTACCAGACTTCAAAAAGGCTATAGTGATAAAAATAGTATGGTATTGGAATAAAAATACACATACACACACTAATAGAATAGCTTTGTGAGCCCAGAAATAAAACCACATTTATGCGTACAGTTAATCTTTGACAAAGAAGTCAAGAGTACATACTAGAGAAAGGAAAAGTTTCTTCAACAAATGTCCTGGGAAAACTGAACTCCCACATGCAAAAAAATGAAGCTAGATCACTCTCTTGCCCCATACACAAAAATTAACTCAAAAGAATTAAACACTCGGCTTTAAGTCTTTATGGAAACCATAAAATACATAGAAGAAAACACAGGAAAAACACTCCACAACATTGGCTTCAGGATGTCTTTGGGGATGTGACTTCAACAGCAAGGGAAACAAAAGCAAAAATAAGTGAACAAGACTACATCAGGCTAAAAGGTTTCTATATGGTGAAAGAAACAAAACACATTCTATTGAATGGAAGAAAATGTTTTCATTCTATACATCTGATAAGGGTATAGTACCTAAGATATATAAGGAATTCGTATACTGCAAGAACAAAAAACCTACCCAATTAAAAAAATGACTAGAAGAGTGAAATAGACACTTCTTCAAAGAAGACAGACAGACAGGCGGCCAATGGGCACACGAAAAAATTTTCATTCTCACTTATCATCAGGGAAATTCAGATCAAAATCACAATGAAATACCACCTCACTCCAATGAGAGCTGCTCATATGAAAAAGTCCGGGAACAACAATACTGGTGAGGATGTAGAGAAAAAGGAACACTGTTGATCAGAATATAGCCTGGTCCTGCCCCTGTGGAAAACAGAATGGCAGCCCCTCAAAATATTAAAAACATATACAATATGATCCATCAATTCCACTCCTAGGAATTTACCCCCAGAAATCACTAATTCAATGGGATATATGCACTCTTATGTTCATTGTAGCACTATTTACAATAAGAGCCTAGTTATGGGAGTAAGCTAAATGCTCATTGACTGAGCAGCAGATTAAGCAGATTAAGCAGCAATAGACAATGGAATACAACTCAACTATAAAGAAAGGATGACCTCTTGCCACTGTGACACAAGATGAACTAACTCGCAGGAGAAAGACATATAAGAGATGATTTCACTCATAAGTGGAATGGGGGAGGGGGGAGAATGGGCAGAACTAGGCCAAACTGTAGAACTGCAGAATTAAGGTTGCTAAACAAGGAAGGAGTGTAGAAGGAACAAAGTGGGAAGGTGGCCAAATGGCACATGTTAAAGGATATGTTTTTAACCAAAACAAGCAAATTTTTAGAATTCAAGTTAGAAACAAAATATATCATATCATAAGCTGAGAGACTAGATCTATTGTAAGTGATACGGAGGTTTTGATTTTAGATCTGAGTCCAGAGCTGAAGTTAGACTCAGGGCAGGAATGGCTGCTTGTTAGCTTCTACTGAATAGTCCAGGACTGTAAGATTGATTAGTTTTCATGAAGATAATAATAAAAATACAATCAGATGAATTAAGTCTAGAAGTAACTTCAAGAAACCAAGTTATACAATGTGCTTCCTGGCAATTCTCTCACCTAGCATGAAATCACAAGTAAATATTGGGTTACTGGAACCAGAGTTTAATAATTTCTATTTTCTCATAAAGTTGAAAGTTGAACATATCAAAGAAGATGATTCTGAAATATCGGGGTCCATTTAGTAATCCATCTTAGTTGCCAACTCAAGACACATCAGTCTCAAGACAAATACAACCTAGAAGTTTTGCTCTGTAAGAGGTGAATGAAGCCAGTAATGTGTCCATATCATGGGCACAGAAAGGCACGGGCTAGACCTTGACCCCATAAACTTAGGATATCCCTTCGAGTGCCCTCTTATTTGAAATGGCTCGGTGACATGCCCTCACCTGCACCAATATTGCTGGGGGAAAAAATGACTAAGCTATAGAAAATTTTCTCCCAGCCTCCAACCAGGTCTCCTGGATGATTAACCACAAAATTGCACTGAACATAAACCTTATCTCCTTCCACTGCTATAACCTGAGCCCCTTAACTTTTTTTGCTAAGTAAAAAAACACTATGATGCAATGACTGATCATGAGTGGTGGAAAGAGTTTCCCTCCTCAGTGTTCAGCTCTTTGGACCTTTCCTTTTCTCAGAATGTTGTCATCCTGTGAGAATGCACACACATACACTTCAGAGAATCCTACTTATCTTCAGATCTCCATTTAGACAACAATTTTCCAAGAAACCCTGTGGTGGGGCTTGTTATTTGTTTCATGAATACTGTTTCATAGCATTCATCTGTTCTTCCTCCTGACTGTCCACCATAAATACTGCATTTCCCAGCCTTCTTTGCCACTATGCATTACTATGTGACTAAGTTCTAGAATATATATTGAAGTGGTTTGAGCAATTTCTGGGAATGCTTTAAAGGTAAGGAGCATGCTCTTCTCCTCCCCTGTCCTCCTGCCTGCAGTTAGAATTGGCTATAAAGTGGGAGTAGTCATCTTGGACTATGAGGTGACTTTGAACGTGGAGATTACCACACAGAACACAGGGACTGCTGTCCCTGACATGTTGTTTGTCTACCTCTAGATGTTCACATTGGGGGGGGGGATCTATTTCCTTTGAACTATTGTTCTTTTTCTTTTCTGCCACTTGTACCTGAACCAAATTTTTAACAGATACAGGAGCCTCTGATGTGTCCGCACAGTTTTTTGTCTGGAAGCTTCACAAGGGCAGAGATTCAACCTGCTTATTCATCTTTAGGTCCTCATCACTTTGCACAATGACTGGCATTCAGCACAATGAATTTTATTGAATAAATAAGTTAATGTTGATTAAGGTTACCTCACATGACATCATATCAGTTAATACTTAAGATAAAGTCAACTGGCAATTATTTTTCATTAATGTAAGCATTAGACAAACAAGCACAGAAATATTGGTAAAATTATATGAAATAAATCACAGGAAGTACTTGAAAAGAAAATTACAATATTAATCACATATTCAGATGTTCAGCTGCTATGTGAATGTGAGAGGGCAATGACTCAGCACCTAACAGACCTACACGTGATTCTTGAGAACTGTGTGCTCCCAGGGCATTACAGTAGGAGTTGGGAATCCAGCCTTCTGCTGTATCTGGTGTACCTGAAAAACTGAAGGACTTTGAAGGAAGGCACAGAAATGACATATTGAGAATGACCTTACATGGAAAGGGAAAAATGTTGGACAGAGAATAGCAGGATGCATAAATCTGTTTCAGGCCCAATGACTTATTGTTGCTATTTATACAGTGAAAGGTTGTCATTCTTATCAATTCTAGTCTCGCATCACAGTTTACCTTTATCACAAAATGTCAACCACCTTCAAGAAGCTATGTCATGGTCCTCATAAAAAAAAATGACAGAATATTTAAAGGTTTGGGGGTGAAATTTTAATTTATCTGTTGTGTATATGTGCTTTATATTTGAGATTGCTTGCTCTAAGTTACAAAGCTGATATTTGTGAGCTAAAGACCATTTGAAAATATCTCTCTCCCCTTTCCTTTTTTTTTACCAATCACCAGGAAATATTGTTATTATATAAATATATTATTTGAAATATATATATTATTGAATATATATTATTTGAAAACATAATTTTAATCTTATTCCACCTTCTTATCACTTATAAGTGATAAGTCTTATGACTTATAAGTCAATTTACTGCTCCTTTATAATTCTATGACAGAGATCATTTATGTTACATTTTATATTACCAACAATATTACATCACATTACAATTTCACTGTGTATATTAAGAATGCCTTTATCATACTATACCACCACTGGTAATATATAGAAATACATAATTATTTGTTTCTCCATATGCTGCACCCACATATCCAGCCATTGCACTATACATCTCCAGACATTGTAATCTAGGTTAATGACATCTCCTGGACTTACAAAAATGGTTAGCCAAATACAGACTATGAGCTCTTTAAGACGAGGGAGTATTTAACTTTATGGGCCCACTGAGTAAATAACACCAAATATATGAAATTCACTTAAGAGGTTCTCTATCTGCACTCACTCCCTTGGTGATCTCACCTCAAGCCATGGTTTTAATTACCATCTATATGCTAAGTTGCCAATTTACATTTCTAGTCCAGACTTTCGCTTTTCAAGTCTAGACTTAAATCTCTGGCTGTCTGTTTGACATTGCCACTTGGATATTTAATAACCAACTCTCAAAATTCTCACTTCTAAAACTGGACTCCAGACCCCTTTCCCTCCATCTCTATTCAAAATATAAAACAAAACAAACAAAAAAACTTGTTCTACATGAGAATCATGCTCAATTCCTGTTTCTCTCAAAACCCTCTTCTAACCTATCTGGATATCCCATTGGGTCCACTTCAAAACAGACCCAGACTCCTAGCTTCTCTCACTTCCTCTACTTCCCCTACTCTAGGCCAAGTCATGACCGCCATCTCTCAGCTGATTAACTGCAGCACCCCATTAACAGGTCTCCCTCCATCTACCTTTGACCCCATCCATCTGTTTTCACCCAGCAGCCTAAGTGATTCTTTCCAACTGTGAGTTGTTTCACATCATTCCTCTGGGCAGAATATCCCTCTTCATTCCACTCAGAAAACTGTGCCGTCTATCTCACATGATGTCTCTCAAGAACTCTTATTACACTCCCTTTACTCACTCTAATCCAGCCATGCTGACTTTTCATTGTTTCCCAAACTCACCAGGAATACTTTAGCTCTACACCCTTCTGGTAGCTGTGCCCTCTGTTTGTTAAGAAATTTAAGGTTCTACTTGGCCAACTTCCCTCAGTGTTAACACAGAGCCTTGATCACACTAACATAGCTCTCTCCTCCTTCCCTACATTGATAAGGTTTCCTCCTGCTGCTCTAACTTGTCCTTTCCCCACAGTATTTAGCAACATCTAAGGCACTACATTATTTATTTGTTTATTGTTTCCTCTCTGCCACTCCCAATAGAATATATGCTTCACCAGGACAGAAAGTTACCTCTGTGCTGAGGAGCCAGAGGGTGTCTGACAAGTAGAAGTGGCTCAATAAATATTTGTTTAAAAAGAACCTGAACCATATAAAAGAATGAACCCGCTACAATGATGGAATTTCTCTTCAATGATACATAGACAATGAAGTTTTAAGGATTTAGATTACATAAGGGGAAATTAATCATTCAAAAAATTTATGATAATGTTCAGAATAGGAAGGAAATCTATAGCTAGGCTATAGTCCCTATCTTGCCTCTAAATAGACTGGATTATTCCAAAGATAATTTGGTACGTAACATTTTATGAAACAAAAATATCTTGACTTCTCTTTGAATTGCAAAGGGATAGTGATGCAAACAGAGAATTAGGGCATTCAAGTAACCCCATGATGTCAGTTAAAAGCAAAACGTATGTTTTCCTTCAACCAAGCCAAAAATCTTTGCATTATACTATAGCCCCTTCTTTGGTATTTTCAGTTAAATCTAAGACTTCTCTTCTGTTCTCTGAAATTCACATTGTTCTCACCATTACCTTAATTAATTTTGTGCAACATGTTTAACTCTTTAAAATATGAAAGAATCTTTTTATATTTGAAAGAGAACCACAGAGGAATAAATGGTTTCAAACTTTGCAAATCCGAAATTCCAGAATAGAACAGCTACAGACAGAACTGATATTTTTCATCTACTCTACTAGTCAAGCAAATCATTACAACATCCTATTTGATAGCCTGCCCAGAAAATGTGGTAGCCCTACTGAATTATAAGCAATGCGAGACTCATAAAGGGAAATCAGATATATTATGCTTTTCCCTAATAACAGTTAAGGCACACTACCTTTGTGGCACAGTAAATTAATATTATGCTCACTGAACTGGCTAAATAGGCGATGAGATCTGGCAGATTTGAAAGCTGTTGTTAAAAGTTATGGTTTTGGGAAAGCCACAGTCTTCCTTGAAAAACGTGAAGCAAATATTTTAATAAAAGTTTATTATTTGCTTGTACTTTTCTAAAGAAACTAACACTAAGTAGTGGCTGTGAGCACGTACTGAAGAAGTGCAGTAAGTTCCTTGGCACACAGTCCTTGCTCACATAGAGTTCACTATCTAATTGATGTAAGAATTTAGGAAAATATCAGATTTATCTTAAAAACATGGGTTAGAACAGGATCAAGGGAAGAAGAAATGTTGAGGCAGCATTTTAAGAGAAGTTAATTTTTTCAAAAAATCACACTGAAAGAAAAACAGAATGCTTGAAAATTATTGAACTCATAAAAATCTCTTGTAAACAAAGTGCATTAATTATCAAACTCAATTTCATTTGTAATATCAATGCAATATCTTGAAAAATTATTGCTTGGTATTTTTGATTAATGGAAATGATTCTTTCTTATCCTTTTTCTGTTTTGTTCTTTAACTCTCTCGTTTGCCCTAGAGTAACTTCCCCCTGCCCTTGGCTAAGACTTGGTCTTTTACGCCAAGTTTACTGCTATTATATGGGCCTTACCACAATCAGAAATGCAAGGAGAAACACCAGCAGAAAAATAAGTTTTAGATTAAGCTAACAGATGGAATACTTTTAGAGGTTCATAAACATGTATTTTCAGAGAATGAAATGTGAATGAGAAGAATCACCTATTTTACAAAGGCTACAAATCAGGATTTTTGTTTGTTTCCCAGACTGTTAATTGTTTTTTTTTTAGATTTTTTTAAAAAATTAATTATATTTGACATCATTTGTATTCCCCAGGGAGTACCCACCACCATTCCACCCGTGCACCATCACCTCAGTCCCTTGGGCTCTTTCTGTCCTCATTCCCATCTTTGCCCTCTCCGCCATCCCCTCCCCTCCCATGGTCCCTTTGGTTTATCTTGGCTTTTTGGTTTTGTTGAGTTTTTTGTTTGCTTTTGGTTATAATTACCCATTTCCTTGAGCTTATTCTTTTGTTGTCGTTGTTGCTCTTTCATATTCCTCCTAAGAGTGAAACCATCCGATACTTTTCTCTTGCCCTCTGACTTGTTTCACTGAGAGGCTGTTAATTGTTAAAGTCACCACATGTAACCACAAATTCTGTCCATTGGGTATGTATAGTTTTAAAATTATACTAAGTGGAATGTTTTTAATTTCAGCCATTTTTAACTCTTGTCACAAATTTCCAAAGTTGCCATGAATATATTAAGTTGATACTCTCTGTTCATTTCAACTTAATAGTAAGATTTATGATCCTAAATGAGAACTTTTTTTCAACACTTAGGAATGGATATCCAAGTAAACCAACCACCCTATCAAACCACTGACCATATGTATGATTGCCATGCTGCAGTGCAGATGCTTCTATTATTTTGACCACATACAGTTTGGTAATGAGAGCAAGAGTCTCCCATTTCGAGAAAAATAGCTTTCTCACGCCTGCCCCCCTCCCCACCTTCTTTCAACAGCATGAGCACCTAAAAACCAAGAAGAGGAAATATAGCTACAAAACCAGCTCCCTCCTTAGTCATTGGACACCACTCCAGCAACAGGAAGAAGGTACAGAATCTTGCTAAGTGAAGAATTCCAATTTTTAAAGCCAAGTAGCTACTTCTTTCTTTTCTGTCACTAAGAACAATTACCATTAAAAAATAAAACAGAGTGAAATATAGTGATTTTCTATTAGTATTAATTCTTGCAATCACAGTCATCTTAATAGAGTAAAAAACTTAAGAGTTTTAAAGTATTTTCTACCATTGTCTTAATTAATATATAGCCACTTCTCATGCTTTCAACTAATCATACTGCTTTAATACTTTGCTTTGCTTTAGGTGTTAGCTCATACTTAACTTCATATTTATGGAATGACCTGAAACTACAGCTATACCAACTTTTAGTTTTGAACTGTGATTCTACATCAGCCTCTGAGCCATGACCCTATGAATAACAAATGACTAAGTCAAATATTTTAGGTAAATTACATGCACCACATTTTTTTTTATCAAAATCTGCTTTGTGGGGGAGGAAAAGTGGACTCATAACTCCTCTTTCAGTTATGAGACATCCATCCAGTTTAATCACACAGGATTTCTACTAATGGTGGATTAAGCTAATCTTCATTTCCATATGAAAAGCTCACAAAAATTAAGCTGATTATACTTCATGTAAAATAAGTACCAGCTGAGGAACAATATTTGGATACTAAAGTGTAGGACATTACATAAAGAAAAAGGCAGATAGATTTAATATTAAAAATATTTGGTTGTAATAGCAAAGAATATAGTATTGTTCATAGAAACATTATATAAATAATTATCAATGTTTGATTTCAATTAACATTTTTAAATTTACTAACTCACTAGGACAATATTTGCCTCCATGGCTTCCACCCCACCAAGAACTGTGGAGTGTTTCTTTGCTACTGTACAACATTAAATGTGCTTGATCTCAGTTTTCCAGGTGCTGGACAAGTTTTCTTCTACTAAATACTTTTGAGTATCTATTGTGTGCCTAGTTTTTTCAGCACCATTCTAGATGCTGATTCTCTTCTGCTTGTTTCTACCTTTTCAGCACATGAGAAGGAAGACTATAAACTGAGTATGAGGATGAGGCAGGGGAAGCTGAAGAGAGCAGAGAGAAGGTATGAAATAGTTGTCTGTATGACTCAGAGAAGGATGGACCAGGAAAATGTAGCATGATTACTAGGTGATACTGAGGGCTCACTGAGGCCTGTGGACATGGATTTGAAATCTTTTCTTCAACCACACTCAACTGTGTGAGTGCTGACAAAGTAAGATTTAACTGGGAAGAAATTTTGCCAAATGAAAATGAGCAGATAAGAGAGTGTAAAGAAGAGAGTGTGTGCTGAAGCATGATTATGATGCTTGATCATGGAAATTAGCTGGGAAGGAGGGAAGAGAGGA
Source organism: Galemys pyrenaicus (assembly GCA_019455555.1). NCBI lineage: Eukaryota > Metazoa > Chordata > Mammalia > Eulipotyphla > Talpidae > Galemys > Galemys pyrenaicus. The sequence goes on along the minus strand of JAGFMF010011679.1, from coordinate 4,158,489 downwards.
CATGATAGGGATGAGAATACAGAGACAAGAGAAGTTACTTCTTGGTCCTTTTGGTGTCAGAGCACTAGAGAAGAAGATGGAAAGATAAAGGATAGAATTAACATTAGGATAACTACTAAGTCTCATTTTTATCAATACATGGTGATTAGTTTTTTTTTTTTTCTCTCAGTATCTCTGTCTGGCACAGCTATGGTACATTAGTTCTATAGTAAATGGAAATCTTGAATGTTCAAAACGTCGATCCCCAAGTCGAGTTAATACCAACTATATATTTTCTTTTTTGAAACTAAAATAATATAGAGGGAATGTGAAACAGTGTTAAAAGCTAAAAGAACAACAGCAAAGCACCACCTAAATCCATTCTCTCTCTTTGCCATGGTCCATGGTATCCCAGCAAGATGGAGTTTCCCAGCATCTCTTAAGTGTGGTGGTGTGACCTCCTGTGGAATGTGAGAGGTAGAGAACCAGACTCTGAATATGCCTCTTTTACTTCTAATTTTCCCGTTGTACTACATGGCACTTCATGTGGTAGTGACTCAAGTTGTACCTTACAAATAACAAGACAGTGCCCTCCAAGATGGTAGAGCAAACTCACCAGAAGAGACCTGTGTCCCAGAGAGACTATGAGGAGCAGAGATTGTTTAACAGAACTATTAACGTCAAGACTGTCCCATGAATGAAAAATAAAGTTTTTGTTTTTCAAGCCACTGTATTGTTGGGTAACAAACTTTACCCTGACATGTACAAATGCCAAGTCAAATAGCACCATCTACACAGCTGCTAACTAGCATGCATCCAAATAGCATTTGTTACTAGAACACAAAATTCTGAAAACAGCATCCAAAAATACATACCATCTAACAAATGAAAACAAATTAGGAATGACCATATTTGCACATAGGTTTTAGACTTTCTTTGAATGCAAATGTATAAATCACACTTTTTTCTGAACTGAATTCAACGTAGCATCAAAGAGAAAAGAGGAATCCCTTACCTCCTGAAAAGGAGGCTGATATTTTGAAGTATGCTCAGACTAAGACTGAGGTTATTCTGGGAGACCTAGAGCTTCACCTAAGGTTTCTCTTGCCTTGAAATGAATTTCATTCAAAGGACAGGAGTACTAATAATTGAAAACTGAATTAAAAACATGAAACTTAACCTTGTTGTGAAAGATATGGCTCAAGTGGACCATAACACAATTAACAAAATGAGCAAAAAGTCTAAAACATTGTTGCCTAAAACATGAAACAACACTGCTTTTCTAATTGTAGAGTGTCATTTATACAGTATTTGCTTCTTATAGTTTGAAAGGTACGCTTACAAGTTGCTATTGGTATTTTAAAATGTTTTCCGGGGTGAATGCATATTCCATGTTTTCTGTTTTACCTTACCATTAAAAAGCTGGAGGAATTTGTGTGGGAGAAACAATGCTTTCTTATTCATGTAGGTAGTCAATTCCAACAAAAATAATTTGTCAGGACTCTTTTAGTTGTTTCAGACAAAATTCAACACAAATCAGCTTAAACACAAAAGGGGAATTTTGTTGGCTCATAGTTGAAATGACAGAAATGGCAGGATGCTTGCCTCCAAGATGTTCTCTCCCCTTTCCTCTTCTGCTTGTCTATGCTTGTCGTCTTCACTCTTGCCACAGAACTTTCCTAGCACAGAAAGGTATACTGCCTCTGGGAAGCCCTTACTCCCATCTTGTCATCTGTGAGATGAGAGAGGCAAGGACTCTTCTCTGCTGGTTCCAGCAAAAAAATCCCCAGAAGGACTCTGATTGGCCTCACTTTGATCACATGTGAATCCCTGGACCAATCACTGTGGGCATGAGCTTGTGCATTTATGATTGGAGGGTTCTGGTCACATGTGTACCTCTGGTTGGAGGACTACAGAAAACAGAAGCTCAGAGTTTTAAATCTAGTATCTTTTTATTTGTAATTTGGAAAATAAGACTGGGCTTGGAATATGTAGATATTCATGCTGCTTCCTGCTCTAAATAATTAATTTTTAAACTAATTGACTCCTTTCCACACTACTAACTAACCAAGGACAATGGTCCTGGGACTAATTAATTGCATTTCATTTCAAAAAACACTTTCCTATTCGGAATTCTAGTTTATAGATTGGTTATTCTATATTCCTGTGAGATTAGCAAACTTGGAAAGGAAAGAAAATGGCTCAAGCTTTAAATATACATATGTTGCATTAGATGTATGTTAACTTGCATTTATCTCCCAAACTTGTCATTTATAAAGTGCTTATCACATCAGGAAAGGTGTGCAGAAATAAGGAAGAGATAATCCTTTCTTGAAAGGTTTACGTATAACTCTGGAAGCCATTGTAATAAGGCATCACAATTATTAAAACTGTGAACTGCTTCCTGGAGGGGCAAGCAGAGGTGACTTTGGCTGCACATTATAATTCACAATTCAGTTTGGCATCCCATCTTGTACAAAATTGTATCCCAAACCACTTTACAGAAGTGAAATTTCCATGCGCAAGCCAATATATGCTATACATTACAGAACAGCTGTCTGCAAACATTGCCTCATGGAAAAAAAAAAAAAAAAACACTAAGGCATTAGGTCATGAGATGAAAATCCAAAGGAGAACTTAGGAGGCAGAGACTACTAGCAGGAAAGAGGGACAAGTGGAGAGAATGATAAGAAAGGAAACACCTTAATTTGCAAGATTTACAAACAGATCTGAGGTAAGTTAAAGACAAACCACAATCTTATTTCCCAGAAAAAGTATACTTAAAACAATCTCTTATAGGATCAAAAAAAATATATAAACAAAATATATATAAAGATAAAAAAAAATTCAAAGTATTGGATAATTACACAAGACTAGCAATTTCAACTAATCTGGGATAAAGGCAATAAAATGATGCATTTTCAGTTAACCTGAATTATGATAAATGTTAGGAAAAGTTATATTATATAGAAAAATTAGGACAAGAGATGAGCTGTCAAAGCTAATTTCATTAGCACAAACACTATATATGAATTCTGAATTGAAAAATAAATTTAATTTTATAAATTATAATTAATACTACATCAAACCAATTAGGTCACATGCTTTCATAATCTTAATAATTGAACATTTTTGAACAAATCCTCAAGTGTTAATTTTCATCTTATTTTTGAATCCTGAATGGACCACTTAATGGGGATTTATATTTAACAGATGGAAACATTTGCAATACTTAAATTGGATTTCTAATGTAGAATCCTGCTTTGAAAATGAAATAAATATTTAACTGAAAATTACTTTCCATTGCATACCTATAATTTATATAACAATAAAATAATTTTTAAAATTTCAAATTCTCCATTCTGGATGTTCAATTGAAGCTTAAGTTTCTATTTCAAGTATTACCCACACAGAATTTTAATCTTCTATACACTGTGTGTATCACAAACATTACTCAAGTTCTATGAACTCCCAAGATTATACATTTAACAAGGAGCTTACATAACTCATTAAAAGTTATGAACTTATATTAAGGAGGTATGTTCTTGAGTACTGGAATTTTTCACAGAAAAACATGATGAACACTGTTATCTTGTGTATGTTGTTCATGTTTGGTATCTGTAAACTTTAATTTGGCAGATCTTTCATTTACATGATACATATAGCACTGTGTGTGAACAGTGAAAGCACTAAATCCATCATGTATTATTTCTGCCAACTGTTTGGAGTATTGGATGATTAGTTGGGTGCTATAGATAAATTAGGTATGCCATAACCTGTAAGGCATAGCCAGTGGCAATTATAGAAATTACCACTGATTTGGGCAACTTGTCAAAGGACTTACCAATGACTGATTTTGTATATAGATGAAAATTCCTACCATAGTATGTACAATTAGGGTTTTTTTTCTTTATATTCCTAAATATATAATATTTTCTTTGACATCTGTTATCTGAAAAAAAAATCATTGCATCTTAGAAGGAAAAACAATTGACTTTTCAGCAATGTTTGTACTCTTACATGTCTTGAGAATGATGATAAACTAGAAAATCTGCTCCTGCTCCCCTTCTTACCACATGCCCATTCTAAAGCAGAGTAACAGTGATGAACAGTGTTGGATCCAGAGTAGGATGATAATCTTGGTTTAGCACTTTCCTAATCAGGGATACAAGGGTAAAAATTTCTACTAACTTCACCACTCAGTTTAGTGCTGAGCATATAGAAGCCTGAGGTAAATAGTGGCTACTCTTACTGTTGCTATGACTATTTATTACCTTGAGACATCTCAGACTACTCTGAGAAGCTTCCAGAGACTATCCTGGTCAGGGTTCCAGCTGCATTGCTAAGGTCATCCTTCCTAGTGCCAAGCTCACCTGAGAATCTAGTGCCACATACACAGAACTTTAATCTTTCAGGTGAGACTGGAGGTTACTCCAGCCTGTGGCTGTTGCCCTAACTTTGCCTTCTTTAAGGTGGGGAGCATGATTTAGCACACACATGCAGGCACACACAATGGGTTCTAAAAACTTGGTTTTAAGTTCAATATCATGTTTCACAGACCATTTATTTCAGGGATTTTAGTCTGTGGTTGGACTTAGAAAAGGTCAAGCTATCCACTAACTCCTAGAAATTGTGCTGTTAGTTTTTTAGTGTTCATATTTTTAGCAAGCGGAGTCTGTGACTTTCAACAATTTCTCCCTTCTATGTTCTGAAAAGAACCACTTCATTTTTCTGCCCTATAAATGGGAATAACAATTAAAATGATAACTGGCCTGGCAGGGTTCTCCTGAGGAGCCATTTGAAGAGTGTGAAATCACACTACAAGCCATCACTATACAAACATTTGCTAGTCCATTATTTTTTACCAGTTTGTATGACACTTTTGATTGTATAGTGTTGTCTGAAAGGAACTCAAATTCCATATACTTTGAGAAATCTATGTCATGGTTTGCTCAAGCAGTAAGCAATGAAAAGAAGATTGAGGCACTACCTTCTGAAAATGATCTATAGATATGTGAACATTTCACAGTAGCAAGTTTTCACATTAAAAAAACAGACTTCCAGGTTACTGACAAAGCTGAAATACCTGATATCCCTGACTCACCCTGCAAGGCACTAACTGGCTGGAGTTGAAAAACAAAACCAGAAAACCATGTTGTGCCCCCAACATCGCTGCATCTGATTTTCCAGTTTCCCCTTTTGACTGTTTGGCCAGTTAAGAGTCCCTAGTCTACACAGGAATGTGAATCCGAAATTTCAACTCACTATAACCACTCTGCTGTGAAATTACATAAAATAAGGTGTCATCTCTTCTTCCTTTTTTGTTCTTAGAAAGTTCTTTCAAACTTCCTATAGAGTTAGAAATGAACATTCCCATAATTGAGAACAAAGTGTCTATATTTTCCACATGCATTGCTTTTCCTATTACTGAATTCTTATATTGAAATTACTTCTTCTTACAGGAATATTGAAGGACAAGAAACACAACATAATTAGAAGATACAGGAAAGGCAAATAAGGTGATTGGGGGAAAGTCATAGGTTTAACCCACGGGAAGTCTTGACCCTGACTCATAATTTGACCATGTTCACACAATAAGTATGGAGAAACAGAAGGATTGATGACATCAAATTGGGAGAAACTGAAATGAATTAGCAACTCAAAGGACCCTCTGTTTTATCCTGAGCAAAAATGTCATATTTAATGATAAGAAAGCTGTGGAGTATAATGTGGTATTTGTTTCTCTTATGTTTCAGAGGTTACAAGAGAATTCATAAGGCTGATTTTCTTTAGAACTTACAGAGAAGAACCACTATGAAATTAAAAATGCATGTTTAGAACTGAGGACCGGGAAGTTCTTGGTCTTCTCTATTTTATTTTATTTATTTGTTTTTTTAAAGATTTTATTTATTTAGTATATAAGAGCTGGGGTACAGGCCAGAGTCCAAGGAGGTGAAAGGATTCACCAGAGATAGAGTTGGGAACAGAACATGCAGACTGACTGAAACACACTGCTGAGGGGAGCAGTGGATGAGGCAGGAGAGGTCTGCCTCGCCCTGTGGGTCCCCTCCCTGGCTGGCTGCAGGGATCAAACTCATGCTACAGTGGACACGGTCTGCCTCATAGTGTGTTGCTCAACCCACTGCGCCACCAGGGAGGCCCCTTCTCTATTTTAAATCAAACATTCCTTCATGTTACTTGGGGCCTCCAAGTAATAAATAGACTGCCCTGGATTATAATAAAGGAGAAAAAAATGACACAGGGAACCCCATTTAATAAGATTAGAATGAATTCCTTTCCAAAGCCATTCTTAAACTCTAGCTCAAGATTATTTACTCTAAGGAACACTTTTATTTTAATTGATGATATTGGCTTTGGAATTTTGTTTCAAAAGAGGACTCTATCAATGACCTAGACCTGTGAAAAATTTCAAGATTTATTTAGTCATTACCAGACTAAAATTTATGCTGGACCATGTACCATAGTAAATGTTTCAGCACAAGCGATGTGGTGTAACAGAGGCCATCCATTTGAGCAGTATAGCCTGTAGGAAGTTTTTCTAAACTTCATGGCAGGGGCCATTTGGGTTAGAGCAAAGTTGCACTGTAAATCTGCCATTCTTAGAGGGCCAACTTTCTCAATGCATATTGAACCAATATTCCTGCTATGAAACTGTATAAGCTAGATTCTGTGCCACTGTAGTAAAATGCTCCTCAATAAACTTGTTTTCACAAGAAGTTTGCCCACTCATGTGTCCCAAAGCTGTTGTAATCTTCATTGTTGAGGCTGATCGAACAGCAGGGACATTATTCTATTTCTTGACATGTTTAAGGTTCTCTAATGAATAAAACTACCAGCTCATGGCTGCCTCAACTGTCACTTGATTACCCCGGAGGGATTTTCTTTTCTTTCTTTCTTTCTTTTTTTTTTTTTTTCTCTTTAAAATTGGCCTCCTAGTTTGTTTTTAACTACCTTGTGCACAGAGGTCTGAAGGGGAAAGCAGATCAAAGATCAGTGCTCAACATAAAAAGCAGCTGTAGTTAATTAAAGGCAAATGAAGGACATCTGACCAGATTCTTTATGAGCCGCCTTGTCACACATTCAACAGTCTATAATCTCTGTGACCTTGTGCCGTGGTCCTGATCTGTCGCCAAACCTGAGAAATGGATACCTCTCAGGTTATACACAAATGGAAAAAAGGGAGGAATGTTCAGGGTGTGGTTTATGAAAGAAGTGATATGGAAGAACACAAGGAAAGTGGAGTTACCTAGGCTGTGCAGAAGTCACTAGGAGTTTGCATTGAAACACAGTCTTTTCCCACTTTGAAAGTAAAGTAAGGGATTATTGGGACTTTCATGGTGGATATGGTGTGACAACATACCTTTGTAGACTTGTGAACCTTAACCCCTGAAACATATATTAGAAATCAACATTACCTCAATAAACAACAAAAAAGAAAGAGGTTTAGCTATAAAGAGTTAAAGACAAAGATTATAAAAGGTAATATTCGAGAGGTGAAATGTATTACTTATGAAATGCAATACATAATTCTGTTATTATTTGAAGGAAAATGAACTGAAAATACTAAAAAATGAACTGAAAATCCAGTATCTGAATTTTAAAAATTTACAATTTTGTTCTATTTTTAAATATTATTAAAATCTAAATCACTTAAGTAAAATAATCACTTTTTTAACTTTAGAAGTAACTCATATTCATTCCAGACTCAAAAAATTCCAGAGACATGCAAAACAGAAAATATAATTTCCCCTAAACCCTAGTTTCTAGCCTATTAAGATTGATATATTAATAAAGAGAATAAAGGCACTACAAAAAAGTAAGTAAAACTAGTGAAGTTGCAGGGAATCCCTGTTTGTAAATGGCCACGATGACTACAAGCATGGACAAGGGAGCAAATGCTATATTGAACAGTGAATAGCAATATACATACATACATAAATATATATAATATAAAGCATGAGTAGGAGTCTGTGTAATAGAGATGCAGAGTTATATATAGGAGATAGATAATGGAGGATCTTCCAGCTATGTTAAGGAACATAAAATTTATCCCAAGGACCATGAGGTGGAAAAGAAATGATTTAAAAGGGAAAATAATGAACATGATCAATTTATTTGCCTTTTGACTTCATGACAAAGTAAAAATGGGTTGGGATTGGGGTGGTATTTTACTTGGATGCAGGGCTGCCAGGGAAAAGGCTATTATTGGATAATGCAGGGAAGAGGTGTTATGACCCAAAAAAGGTAAAAATAGAGGAAGACTTTAGGTATATTTGGGAGGTAGAGGAAGGATAAACTAGATGTCACAATAGAGAAGTAGGATGATTTAGGAACTCTGCACATATAGAACTGAATCCATGGGAGGGGTAAGATCATCCAGGTCAAGTCTGATAGTGAGAAGAGGATCTAAGAGAAAACCCTAAAGAACACCAATGCTGTGACATTACTCCGCTGAGTCAGTGTCATAGTCATTCCTGCATATGGTGGCTGGTCGTATTAAACTGTACTCATTGTGGGCTTTTTATACCATCTCAGCATTCTATCCCTTTCTCAAAAGGCATGCTGGGGATTCTTTCCCCACTCCCACCCATTTCTAAGATACATTGATAGATTTTAAAAAGAAAGTCAAATTCTTAATTCAGCTTTCATTAAGGGCACAAGTGCTGACAAAACAAAGTGAATTCTAATACAAAAAAATTGCCAGATTAATTAAGCATGTTTTAAAAGAAGTAAGTCATAAAAAATTTCATAAATGGAGGCCTCCCGGGTGGTGCAATGGGTTAAGTCTCAGCACTATGAAGCTATCTGCAGTCACTACAGCATAAATTCAATCCCCAGCCAGGGAGGGGGCCCACAGCAGACCTCTCCTGCCTTGCCTCTGCTCCCCTTAGCAATGTATTTCAGTAGATCCACCTGTTCTTCCCCTCACTCTGTCTCTGGTGAATCCTCTCATCCCTTTGCACCTCTGACCTGCACCCCAGGTCTTGTATGCATAAATAAATAACTCTTTTTAAAAGTCCACAAGTGATTGGTATAAACTTCTATGTTTATGCAGAGGATAGATTACTTCACTTCAACAAAGACAGCAGTAGATAAAATCATGCATTTTTTAAAATTTATTTTTTAATGAGGGTTTTTTTCTTACATCCTTGTTAATTCTTGACAGTATGGCACTTAAATCACTCTTTGCATATTGCCTAATAAATTTCACATTGTACAAAATTAACTATGGATGGATAATAATGAACAAAAATTATTATGTTTCTTAATTTTGATTTCAAGTCTTGAATTTATTAGTAAAATATTATTTTAAGAATGTGAAAAATTTAATATGCTTTTAAAAAATTATCCTTTGATTTTTAAAGACCCCAAAAATCATATTATTCAAATGTTAATTACAATATATCTACATTTATATGTGTTACTTATGGAAACCCTTGAAAGTCAATTTGTATTTCACCTGAGATAATACACATACTTGCAAATATACTTGTTTACTAGTAATTTGTCAGTTTAAAATGTGTGTATGTTGTATGTTGTAAATAGTTGTATGTTATAAATAGATTTAACAGGAATATAAAAGTAAAATAAAGTAAAAATTGGTAAAATAAGTAAAAAAAAATCCACAAGCACTTCTTGTTTCCTATAAATTTATCATCGAATAAATGTCTAGTATCTAGCCAGTCATCAATAAATTACCAGCAGCTAATCATATCACCAAGAAAGTAAGATAATCCATTTTTAAGTGAAAACTTTATACAAACTACCCTAGATAAATACTAAGATGATACCTTTCCTAGGAATTGTAGTTTATTTTGCTATATCCTTACTCTTCACTCTGCAAATCAAAGCTTTAATAGATTGTCACTGCTCCATCATAAAACTTATAATCATGTAAGGTGAAAGTTGGAAGTGCTCCTCTCAATTATTAAGGTGCATTGGACTGTCAAATTTCTAACTTGGGGAAACCTAGTTAATTAACTGAGATATTACTTATCATGTGAAGTATAATGAAATCTAGCAGATAATGCAAGTGTAAGTCTAGGAATCACTATGGAGCATTCTTACTACAATAACTCAGCAGACACTTCCCTATTAATAGGTTAAGTTAGTCCCCTTATTAGGTCATCCTTTCACTGACTGACTTCTTAATAAGCATACATTAAGTATCGAGGTATAGAGATTTTGAGCATCATGTTGAGCCCTCTACACTTTTTAAGGTTGGAAAAAAGAAAGCATCAAAAATGTTGGGAGACAAGATATGGTGTGGCTGTGACAGGGTCTCATCTATATTTTCGGAGAAAGAAGTATGGCAGCAGAATTAGAATGCAGAGGCTGGATTTGTGTACAGTTAGGTGATTACATTAGCTTGATCAGAAAGATATTAGAAGTTGATATGGGAGTTGAGGAATAATTCTGAAGTTATTACCTGGGGGAATTAGGGAGATGCTTTTGATCTCAGGAGGTTTATCTAAAGATAATAATTATTTCTCAGCCTCTATTTGTGGTCTCCTCCTAAATAATTGTGGAAGTGCTAATCCCTCATTAATGGCTTATTTTGGACTCACAGTCATTTCTTTATTGAATGGTATGGTCAAGTACGTAATGATTTTAAAATTCTTAACTGTTCCAGGAAGAGCTTTTTAAATTAATTCTTTAAATCACAGATATTTTTATTGTATTTTTTAAATTCTGATTTGCTTCTCTGATGAATTGTACCTATCTTTCAGGGTGTGTTCCCTATCTTCTTGAACTATGGGGAATATTTTAGTTTTTCAGGTGATCAAAGGGAGACTGAACTCAACCAATTAATTTTCTAAGAATCAATATTGCATAGACTTAAAAAGCTCTAGTGAGACTGAATCAGCAGTTGTCATGAAATTTTACTCTACTCCTAAGATGATATTTCTTCTGCTGCTTTTTTAGTAGTAGTAGTTTTACTGCTGCTACTACTCATAGCTCTACAATTACTCTTACTATAACTATTACTACCATCACCACAACTACTGAAACTGGCTTACTTTATTAAATGCTTCTGTGTATTTAACTGTTGCACATAGTTTACATGTTTTAATTAGTTCATGAAGTCATTGATGATTTAATATTCACATCAGCATTCTGAAAAGAATACTATTATTTTTCCCGATTCTGCAACAATAAAATTAGGTACAAGGAAGAGAAATAATTTGCTCAGGTTGTCACAACTATTAAGGAGCAGAGTTGGAAATTACCAATAATATTGATAATTTTAAATCTATATTTATAAAGTGTCTTAGTGTGGTATACCAAATATACTAGTTCTAAAATGTATGCTTATTTTATATCTATTTACATTAAACATATTATATATATTTATATACATAAAACAAGCATATATTTTGTTTTACATATATTTTTTTCTCTTTCTCTCTCTCTATACACACATAGAAGAAAGTTCAGTTTTACCACCAAAGTAATTAATAGAAAAATTAGAGCGATTTCATTAAATCTAAGCATTATAACGATAATATTCGCTCACATATTCAATCATTCAACAAATAGTATTTATTGCACAAATACTATGTCACCATGCTAAGCAGTCTACATACATTTGCTTCTCACAACCACAGGCTGTAAAAGGGCTGAGACTGAGGTCACAACTGGTGACAGAGCCTGAGTTCAAGTTCAAGTCCATTTAACTTTAAAGCCCAGTTCCCTCTCTACATTCTGTCACACACACTTTGTGCTGCCATATAGCAACAGGCACTAATCAAATCCTATAGGATTATGACAATAAAAGTCTTAGAATCTGACTCAATGCATTACTGAATAGCTAGTCTCACTAGCAGGTCATTCAAAAGTATCTATTCCTAACTCCAGTTTGAGTTGATATAGTCTATAATGTAAGATAAACCTATAGATTATTTTTAAACTAATATGGAAATACAAGTAAATGTTTAATCCATAAAGTTCTTTTTGTGTGTGATGGTAAAAGTTGTCCACATGGTAGTTCTAAAATTATAATCCTCTATTTGGCAAAATCAGTTCGTAAATTAACTCAATCCTTTCCTCCTTAGCCAACTGATCAACTTGGACTATCCCAATCAAATCAGGTACACATCTTAACTTTCACATAATTTATCACATTGAATTCTAAAATTATATTTATCAGTCTACCTCCTCACTTGCTCTCATTTATGCTGAACTGTGAGAACAGTGAGAGCAAGAAATAGTTGTTGAAATCTTGGTTGCAAGAACCATCTTTGTGAAAGAATGAACCCTAGGGAGGAAACTTCCCTCCAACATTTCTTCTCTCCCCCCACTTGACTTCTACACCCCACTGGCTCAGAAAGTCTATTCATCCCATTAAGAGATGACAATAAAGATTCAACTCTAAATAATCATTAAACTTCAAGTTTTCAGTATTTTGAAGTCACATTTTCTTTTCCATTAAAACATGTATTTAACTGTACACAACCAGTTAAAGGATTATAGAAATGATATAAAAAGAAAGGAAATCCCTAACAGAGAGGCTACTCTATAAAACTCTGTATTATTTAAAATAGTTAAATTCCAAAACAGATTTTAAGAAGAAAAAAATATCTTAAAGTAGAGGTAGAAGTTGTGATGTCTGAATTGAACTTTGAAGATAAGAATGGTTTGAGGAGATGCTTATAATCCTTTCCCTCATGAGTGGCAGAAAAACAGGTGCTAAGAAGTCTGAGTAAAGAGATTTCTTGGTTTAAGGTAAATCATATGTTGTCAAAAGAACTTTTTATGGATCATTCAGTTGTCATCATGACAAATTAATAATTGCAAATATTAATTAAATATTTTGACATGAATGGAAGTACCAGGTGGGATGTCTTTGAGAAACGGAAATACAGAATCAGATCAGTCAAGATATTCTGATTATTCACAATGATGTAAAACTTCTGGAGTAGTCTAAGAAGGATCAAAAGACTCCAATAAATACTAGACTTTCACAATATATGATTATGGAGAATATTTCTAAGTTATATAGTAATGTCATAATAATATGGTACATTTGCAACTAAGTAAATAACAACAAGTAACTCTTCCAAGACAGATTTTCTACCTAAAAGCTAAATGCTGAATACATTGACAGCAGACAGCGAACAAGAACAGATGAAAATAAATCTTCTAAAAAAGCAGAAAGACTTTAAGGAAATCTTCCAGCTTAGAATAAATACATGTTTAATTTTCTTCCCAATTCCCTTATACCTGACTGGTTTTAATCACCATAATGAAAATTAATAAATGATTTGTCAGAGCTTCAGGAAGACAGTATAGTCTCCATCTGGTATAACTGAGGTTTGTGGAAACATTTTCCAGTACTGTCCAGTGACAGAAAACACTGGTAAGGTAAACTCTTACAGCTGAAATGCAGCACTTGATTGCCAATGGAAGCTACAGGAAAGGATGATTAATATAAACAGGCTTTTGCCTGAGCTTCACAGCAACATTACATAAAGCAGTGCTATTTCAGGAGACTTTTATATTTTAATTTCCAAGAGTCCATAGGGTAATGGATTTTTTCTTCATCTTGTTTGATCTTTGATATTTAAGACCAACTTCTGTGTTTTGTTTATTTGTTCTTTGCATTGGAAAAAGAACATAAAGTGAGTGACAACACATAATCAGGACTAATTGGTATTTTTCAGAGGGGAAAAAAGAAAAGAAAACACCTTTTATGATGAGCCAAATGCAAACATTTTACAAATAGGGTATCTTGCACCAAATAATCATGTCAGTAAAAAAAAAAGTGGTTATGTTGCATGCATGGAAGTATTTGTTAGCTTCAGATTTAATCACAGCAAGTGGTTTTAATTTATATTTCCCTAAAATTTGGCTATTACACAAAGCAAGTACTTTAAAGGACTAAATGATTGTCTTTTCCCTGAAGGACAGAAACTGAAAGTTGATTTCAGACTACAAGAAATAATAGAGACAAAGCATTTTAAATAAAAATAAATAAAGGGGGTAGGGAAACCATCCGGTGGCCAGTTTGTTTACTATGAAAAGATGGTTTAGTTTCCTTTTTTCAAAAAAGCTTACTATTTTTTTTCACTCCCAAATGATCAAAATGATGCAACCAACTATCCCCCTTTAAAATACTATCAAATATGTAGGGGTCTTTTTGGTGCATTTTGGTAAGTTCTGTGTTGTCAAAACAGGTGATGACAGCAGTACTATTTTGTGTTATTTTAGCCGTCACTAGCCTTCCTAGTATTTTTCACCACTCCCACTTGCTGGCAGTATATCATGGCACAGTTTCAACAGAATTCTACTATGAGCTGTGAGCTAACTGGGAAATGTCAACATGTAAAGCCATGTCTAGAATTAACCTGTCTTTAACAAGGGCAAACTCCCACACTCTCTTCTCTCAAAAGTTAATTACAGCAGAAGCACAGCAAAAGGGGTGGAGAAGGTTGGATGAAGAGATGCTAGAGACAATTCTGTAACCCAACGATAAGATAATCACACAAATTCCATCACGAACATCTGACTGTGGAACTTGAAAATAATAGAGAACAAACTCTTCCAATTAAGAACCACATGGCCATCTCAGCAAGCCTCTCTACCCTTCCAAAGGGAAAGGATTATGCCCCTCAGCTTATTGCGATGCATGCCATGTCCCCTTCTTTGTGGAACATCTGACTTTAATTGAACAGCTATTGAGGTTCCTGCTGTGGTATCCTAGAGGTAGCATCACACTTTTTGGCATCAAACTTGGTGGCGATCAACCCCATGTCCTCTTAAATGACAAGAGGTCAACATTCTATTTCAAGTTAACGTACCATACTATCTACAGATGGCTTCTCTTAGCACTGCACCATGTCTATTGACCTTGAAAAAATGACCAGTAGCCACAGGACAGATCAACAAAGCCCTGGAAGTCATGACCCCATGTCACCTAATCAGCATCTCTAAATAATTTTGTCAGTCAGGTTGAGTCATATACTGGAGAGATATTGCTGCCTGCATACCAGAATCTTTTCTCAGATAAGAAGTGGATCCATAAGGATTTCTTTTTTTTTTCTTTACTTACATATATTTGACATCAATTGTAATCCCCATGTCTTCCCCATCACCATTTCACCAGTGCACCATCACCTCAGTCCCTTGTGCTCTTATCTGTCCTCAACTCTCTCCCTCCCCCCTCCCCACCAAGTGTCCCAAATTTCTCCTTATTTTTTTGTTTTTAATATTATTATTGTTGTTGTTGTTGTTATTATTCTTTTCCCATAAGGATTTCTGTACAAAGATGATGGTGATACAAAAGAAATGTTCAAAAGTTTGGGTAAGATTTGGAAAAACAAGGTAAAAGGTGGTTTTCAGAATTAAAAATGACTGATAAAAGCATTTAAATTTCACCCACTAAAAAACAGAGATCTAGAGATTGAGGCTTCCAGAAATCCAAGTGACCTCTGACAATGCTCATTGAACTTGGGCATCATAATATGACAAGGAAAAAATCATAGATCTTGTCTCTTGAGACCACTTTTCACTTACTCTTTGTTCTCTTAAAAATTAATTTTATACCCTACTATCAGGAAGAATAACTATATATATTCCTTATTCTCTCTTGTGCATACATAGTTCAGTTATTCATATAGTTCTATCATAAAACAAAGCACAAAGCATTTCCAACATAGGTTTTATTCGGGTTTCATTTATATCCACTAGTGAATAACTGTGAATCATCTAAATATTCTAGCAGGGTCTAATGAACACATGGAAAGATGCTGTCTACTTCTAGGTCATGATTGAACATAAAGTTCAATTGATCTCGGATACAAACCTTGAAGAACTACAGCAATCATTATGGTAATTAACTTACAACTACTGCCTTTAAACTGTAGACTTCCAAGTGTACAGATCTAGATTTGATCTCTCTAAGCACAGACCCAGCTTTAAAAATACCTCCTAGAAGCTTCACCTAGAAGCCTTATGTACATCCAAATCTCAATCTGAACAGAATAAAATCTCTTCCCATTCTAAACCAACTTGTTCCCACTTTGGTTCCTTGCATATATTCTACATGCAATAATTCAAACCAAAAACCTTGACTACATATTAGATGTCCTTAGCCTTCATAGCCAAGCAGTCTCCAAATCCTGGGATTTCTAACTCCTAATTTCTCTCCCATCTCTTCCCTTCTTTACATTTCCATTGTCCTGATCAAATGTTAGTATTTCATGATTTGTTGTCTGGACTTTAATAATGTGCCCTCCTTTTTCTGCTTCAACTTTTTCTTCACTTTATATATCTCTGGTATTTCTGTCATGTTACCTCTATGGTTGCCTGCCACCCACTGGGCAAAGACTTGCCAACCCCATCTCCATGTTCAGGCCTTCACCTCCTTTCCTCTCCTCTTTCTCCTCAGTGAGCTCCCTACTCTCTTGCCCTAGAAAGGCAATTCAAAGTCCTGTCTGACCCTGGACACCGCAGGTTGGAATGCTGTTTTCCCTGTCAGCCTTCTGAAGACCACCTGAGCACCTCCAAACAGAGCAAACCCCCTTTCTCACAATTCCTCATTTATGTCTTATTTCTTTTAATAATGTTTTATGTCTCTACACTGTCCCATCAAGCTGTGAGTTCCTCTAAAAATAGAATCATGTGTCATTTGTATTTTTGTTCTTTGCATCTATCACAGTGCTTAGTGAATAGAAGGCAATTTAATAATGTTGACTAGGTAAATAAACAAATGAACCTATAAAGCACTTGAAACAGCCTTCAATTCTTGAATTCAATGCTACATAAATAAGGCATAAATTATAGAGGCAAGCTGAGGACCTCTATGGTTTGAATAGTTCCTAATCAAATACTAGAGAAGCATTATTTTTGGAGGAAATTTAAGTCATTAAGAGACAAAATGTAGAAAGTCATGAGGTAGCTTACATTTATATTGTGTCATTAGTAGAAAAGACAACATTCAGAGATAAAGGTGACATTTCAGGAAAATTTAGATTTTATTTTCAATTGGTTACAACCTGACTTAAGGCAAATGATATGTCTTCACCTGAAAAAGAGAACCAACATCACAATTCTATTACTTTTTGCCATTTTGTGATTATGAGTGTTTTAGGAGTCTGAGGTGTTTGAACTGGCATCACTTTTGTACCTGAATATCTACAATGTTCAAGGCATTAGACTTCAGGGAAGAGAGACAATGACTCTTATGTGACTGTGATGAGGAAGTACACTCTCTAAAAAGGAATATAAAATGGAAATCTCCATAAGTTCCTGAGCTAAGGCTAGCTTTCTTATTGCGTAAGATTTACTATAGAGGATGAACTGAAAAAGTTTCCAAAACCTTAACATCAGCAGAGCAGATGTTAGACATACTTTAAGCTCCAGATGTCCACAGTCTTGCCACACTAAGTTAGGCCTATGGGTCACCCACCCTAGAATTAGAAGTCTTTACAGCGATCAAGGCATGATTGGGGAATGCCATTGTTTTCCTCCAAAATTTCAAATTCAAAATGATAAGCAAGTATTTCTCAAATATCCCCAGTTTCCTAAATAAGTCATTGAAAACCTCTCATCCTCAAGTTGATTTAAATCTTTCCTGAAAACAAAATTCACTACAGATCCCTCTATACCTAATTCCTCTATACCGAATTTGTTTTCAAAATTGCAGGATGAGAAAGTCCAGCACAGGGAGCTTTAAAGGGATTTCACCAAGGGCATGGAAATACTGTCCACAATAATTGTGTAAATAGAGTCATTTTTAGAAATCACCTTCAATTAAGCACAGAGATTTCATACCTTCTTATTGTAAATGATCAGAAACCAACACAATAGTAAAAGCAGAAAAAAATGCAGAAGCCATAACTTTGTCACACATCTTTATTACCTTTAAAAATAACTAATGAAAAACATTCACAAAAAATGCCAAATGCGGGGGAAAAGAGAGAAGTTGTAAAAGAAAAAGCCCAAAAGATCCTTTTAAGTGTAAGGCACATAAATTTTTCTTTCTCTCTCTCTTTTTAACAGCCCTTCTCTGTGGGAAAAAAAGGGGGGGTAGGTTTATGTGATCAGTCAGAACTTCTAGATAGTAAGACAGAGAAAAACAGACAGTAAAAAGCATTAGAGTCCAATGAGAAAGACAAAAACAGTTTAGATTCTTCCCATTGCTCATAGAAATAATTTGTTTGTCTCAACAGATTAATAAGGCAACTTTATCATTCTTACAGCCTCAGATAGCAAAGTCTTCTCTAAATTCTTTTTTAACTATTAATCAATCTACCATAACATTAGATATTATTTAAAATCTATAAAGTGAAACTTAAACAGCTATTTCCATGTTAGAAATAAGGGAACTGTTTATTATATCTTCACTAGATTTCTTTATGTGTGTTTGAACAGGATTTGTTTAAGGAATCACTTTTTGAGGGAGAACCCCTAAGGCATCTATAGAAATACTGAGTTAGTTCTCAATGCATTTTAACCTTTGTATGAACACTTGTTAAGAGGTATAGCAAAATGACACTGAGATAATGGTTAGGATTTCATAATAGTACTTCCAATGTCCAAAGTCATTTCTCCTGAAAAGGTTCTCAATATTCGTCCATGGAGTGAGAGGAAAGATAGATGGATAGGTAGGTAGGTAGGTAGGTAGGTGGGTAGAAGGATAGATAGATAAATAGACAGAGAGACAAACATATACACACAAATGTACACACACACAATTACATATCAACCCCCAAAACTTAAAATACTCAAAGGTTAAATTTTTGGTAATTAGTCAGGGAGCCAAAGAACAGATAATAAGAATTTTGATTGAATCAAAGATACACACTCACTTGATTTGCAATCAAAATGTTTCCTTACTGAAGACCACAGACCACATTATTATATCACATACTAAAGACAAAAAGACAAATAATGGTGATGAATGAAAGTAAAGAGCTTGCCAATGAATTTCATACTCTGTAAGTGAAATTACACTACCATAAAAGCTCTGTAGAGATGTCCTGAAGATATTTTGTTTTGTCAGTTGTCCAAACTTTTCTTTTCTGATTGCTAATTTCAACTCTGGAAATCAGTCAAATAAACACAAACACACAAGATGTAGCTGAAGAAGCAAGTTTTGAAGTTTTTCTATATTGGATAAGTAAACCAGTTAACATTTCTTCGAGATACTGTATTAATTTTGAGAACTTTTTTTCTAATTACATTTATGTCAGGGGAAAATGTTCTTTAAACAATATATCTATCCTATTACAGAGAAACTTGCATTAAAAAAGTATATTGGTTCAGGTAAAATAATTCTTGGTTTCAGTTTACACTTTTATTTCTATAGAACACTTACAATTATAAAATAGCTCTCTTTGAAATTTTATGTTCACATACAGGTGGCAGAAATGTGGTATCTTTTTTTAAATATGGAATCAAGTCAGCTTAACTATGTTTATATTTACATCATTTTAAAATCATGGCAAGTTAAAGATTCTTTATAATCAGGACAGCTACCCTAACAGAATCTCTAAACAAACTCATGTAAATAGTATTTGAGAGACTCCACATGTTGAGAAGGTAACATGTGTATTAAAATTTAGGGGCATTTCCAAGCACAGATGTTCCATCACACCTCCTTTAAGTGTCCAGGGGAAAGTGTCACAAAAAGAAGAAAACAAACAGATTTGAAGTGGTGATACTATACTGATCAAAAATTTTAATTGTTCTTATTTCCATTCTTACAGTTTGGGTTTCATAGATAACTACAATAGATAAAACTTCAATATAGACAAAAAGGAGCACTAGCAAATGTTATGGCACTTAATCCAAAAGAAATCATAAAATTAACCAAAGTTAATTCACTCATATATTGTTGTCCAATAAATATCAGTCTCATACTACCCATGTATGTGAAAAACAAATTATATTGAAAATTATTGATTCATGAACACCAACAATCATTTGGGAAAGTGGATCTGTTTGCTTTCAATTCTTTGGTGAAAAAATCATGAATTTGCAGATACAATGCATTCTTAAAAATTAATTGATCGTGAATTGAACTATTCCTATATAAACTTCAAGTAGTTATATTCTGAACCACACTTGAAGGAAATAATAATACTGTCTATAATTTTTATTTAAAAAGTATCATATTTCATGTTCACTCAGGGAACATATGTTGAGCACTTTCTATTTGCAAAGCATGATACAGGGTCCTGAAGATGCAAAAATAGTGCCCTTTGCCCTCAATCAAATTACAATATAATAGAAAAAATTACAATATGTTTATGGAAGTTGACAAGCTAATTTTTGTCATGGAAATACAAAATTCACATGGAAATGCAAAAGCCAAGAATAGCTAAGACAACCATGATACAGAACAAAGTTGTAAAACTTACACATACCAAGATGTATGATAAAGTTATAGATATTAGGACATTATGAGATTGGCATAAAAATAAACAGACCAATGGAAAAGAATTTTAGAAATCCACAGGTTAATCTCTGTATATAAGATTACATGATTTATAACTAATGTACTACAGCAGACTAGTAAGGAAAGGAAGTTCTTCTCATGAATGGTACTGGGACAACTGGGTATACATATCAAAAAAATGAATCTTGACGCCTATATCACACAATAACCTAAAATCAAGTCCAGATGTTTGTACATCTAAACATCAAAAGTGAAACAATAAAATTTTTAAGAAAAACCATAGAAGGATAGCTTTAGAAATGTGGAGCAGATAAAGATTAAACAGATCACAGAAAGTGCTATAAAGAAAAAATAATAAATTATTTTAAATAAAAATTTTTAACTTTATAATTAAAAGAGTGAAAAGTAAAGTCATGGGGCATACATAGTTGCAACATGTATATTGACAAATGACTCCTGTTCTGAACTGGTGATGGGCTCTTAAAAACAACTGATAAAAAAATCAGGAGGAAAATATGGGTAGAAGAATTAACAGCTATTTCATAGAAGCGAACATACGAAAAAAATTCTCAAATTCATTAGCTATCATGATACCACAAATTAAACCCTCAATTCAACATCACAATACATCCACCAGAATAGCCAAAATGAAAACACACACACACACACACCCAAGTATGATTGAGGATGTTGAACAATTGGAATTCTCTCTATATATCCCTGTAATATAAATTGGTAAAACTAATTTGCAAAGCTGTTTGGCAGAACCTGCTGTGGCTGAAATTCATGTACCTTAGAAAAATTCCATTCTAGGAAGACACCCAACATAAAGATGCTTATGTATATGTACACAAATGTTCAGAACTGTGATAGCCTAAAACTAGCTCATTAAAATTAGAATAAATAAATGCACATTATACTGAAATGAAAATGAGTGAACTACAGCTATATAAAACAAAAAGATGATTACCATAAATAATTATTTTTTAAAAAAACAAACCCTAAAGAATACACTGCAGATTCCATTTCAATAAAGTTTGGTGATGGTAAAGCTAATCAAAGGTAGTAATTAGTGGGGTAGTGGTTTGACTTGTAGAGAAAGTAATAACATAAAGACGACAAAAGAGGATTTTCAGTGCACTGATTAAATTCTAGTATGCTGGTTTAAGTATATTTACTTAATGAAAAATCTTTTTAAGCTGCATTCATGACCTGTGTACTTCTCTGAATCCATGATATTCATTGATTAAAAGTCACTTCAAAAATTATTGTACAGAAACTTCCAATTCTGGCCATGCTTTTGTATCCCACTATAAACAACTGAAAATGCTCTCCCATGATAAACAACTAGAAAACTGGACAATATATGGAGAAATGCTTTCAGAAAATTGTTTTCCAGAAGAGAAGGGGAGAAATGATGTTATCTCTAGAACCTTTACCCCACTTGTAAACAATTTCTAGAATGTAGTACAGAAAGGAACAACCCAAACAAAATATAGTGGCCTTATTGAATTAAAGAGAAAAGGATCAGAATTCTAGGACACAAAGGCAGAATAACAGAAGGGAATCAGCTATGTAGAGAGGGTGTTTCAAGGAATCTTTTTATGGGAGTCGTCTTGGCTTTTTTGCTAAACTGCAGGATATATACACACACACACACATATATGTAAGATATATACATACATATATACATATTAAAATGCTACAAAATCAGGGAAAAAATGAAAGAAACTATCAGTATACCAAAAGAACAGCCTACTGAATGGGAGAAGATATTTGCATATCACATATCCACTAAGCAATTAATAATATGGTTTATGAAGAACTCATCCAAATTAAAAACAACAAAACAAATACAACTTTAAAAATGAGCAGAATATCTTAATACTTTTCCAAGTTTCTATTGGTCATCAGATATAAGAAAAAAAAATTCATTATCACTTATAATTAGGGAAATGCAAATCAAAACCATAATGATATATTATTGTACACTGTGGGATTAGTATACATCAAAAAGACTGTTAACAAGTGTTGGTGAAGATGCAAAGAAAGAGAAATCCTTATACATTTGGTGGGAATGTAAATTAGCACAGTCACTTTGGAAAGTGGTAGAGCTCTTCCTCAAAAAACTAAAAATAGTCTACCGTATGCTCTAGTAAGCTCATTTCTGAGTATGCAAAGAATATAAAATAATTAATTCAGAGTAATGTTTACTGCTGCATTGCAATAGCTAAGAAATTGAAGCTAACTAAGTGCCCACTGATAGATGATTTGTGAGATATTTTCTCACACACACAATAGAATTCTATTCAGCTATACAAAAGATGAAATTTTGCCATTTAAAGCAAATAGAAGGAACTCTAAGGAATTATGAAAATGAAATTAGTCAGGAAGATAAGGATAATTTTTGGATGATTTTACCTTTATATGCAATATAAGGAAACTAAGCAGATAAATTGACAAAACAAAATAAAAATAAACCAGTGGACACTGAAATTAGGTTACCAGAGGTAAACAGGTTATGGGTAGAAGTACCAATGGTGTGTGTAGGGGGATAATGGATAGGAGTTTTGTTTTGTGTAAAAAAAAAAAAAAATCAGGCAAAGAACTGAGAATTGGAATAAAATAGTCTCAGAGCTCACATTCCTATAGTCCATCCTCAGAGCTGAGTGACATTCATATAGTTTAAATAGAGAGATGTCGTTGAAAACATGGAGCATTTAGCAGAGACTTCAAAGTATTATATCTCTACAATAAAAAATACTCTAAATTCACTCTTAAAAATTTGAAAACAAGTTTTGGAAGAATAAAGATGATCCATAAGAAACTCTAGGTGCAAATGTACACTAGAACCACTACAAATATCCAAGAGAAAAATCATTCATAGAAGCAGATCCAGGAATGACAGAGCTGATGAAATTTAGTTGACAAAGACTTTAAAGGAGCTATAATAAATATGATCAAAGGATTAAAGGAAAACTCTAATGTATTTAATAAGCAGAAAAGAATCCCAAGCAGTATAAAGAAAAGCTCAAAGGCAAATTACATTCAAGTCTATGTAAAGTTATGATAGAGAAAATCTTACATGCAGCCATCAAAAAGATACAATGTACAGACGAACAATGATAAAAAATAAGTGGAATTCTAATCAGAAATTTATATCAAAAGCAATAGACACACATCTTGATAGAAAAAAAAAAAGATAACCTAGATTTCTATATCCTGAGAAGAACATCTTTTCTTAAAAGATTTATTTATTTATGCATATAAGAGGTGGGGTACAGGCCAGAGTTGCGGGAAGTGAGTGGTTTCACCAGAGACAGAGTGGGGAGCAGAATAGGCAGATGGCCCTAAACACACTGCTGAGGGGAGCAGCAGAAGAGGCAGGAGAGTTCTGCTGTGCCATGTGAGTCCCTCCCCCCACCCAGGGATCAAACTTTGTGCTGTGATACCTCACAGTGTGGCGCTCAACCCACTGAGCCACCAGGGAGGCCCAAAGAACATCTCTTTAAAAACAAGTAAAATAGAGTTTTTTCATACAAAATCCAAGTGCATTTGTGTGTGCACCCCCATATACTATAAGAAATACTAAAGAAAGGGATAAAACCCATGGAAAATACTACCAAAAAGAAATTTAGAAAAATGAAAAACATCAGAAAAGCATCGGAAAATGTGAACTAATTTTCTTACTTTAAGATTTAAACAATAATAGTCTAATTAAAGCAAAAAATAGTAATATTAGTTTTTATAACATGTAGAAATAAGTGTAAGATAGCACTAGCACAAAGGAAATAATGAGAAAAGTGGAAACATTTTAGGGTGAGATTCTTAGATAATAAGTACGTGATACAATATTAGTTGCAGATAGGTTAAGGTAAAAAAAATGTATATTTAAGCAAGTACTTAAAAATAAAGCAAGTTCATGAATACTGTATGACTTTCCATTTATTGATGTCTTTAATTCCCTTTATCAATATGTTATAGTTTTTAAACATGCTAGTCTTTTACCTGTTTGGTTAAATTTATTCCTAAGTATTTTATTCTTTTTGATGCTAAGTTAAATGGGATTTTTTCCCTTAATTTTTTTTGAGATATATCATTGTTAGTGTTTTAAAAATGCAACTGATTTTTATGTGTTGATCTATACTGCGACTTCGCTGAATTCATATACCAGTTCTAACATTCTTCAGTGGAGACTTTTGGGTTTTTTTATGTATAAGATCATATCAGGTACAAACAGAAATAACTTTATTTCTGCTCTTCAGATTGGGATGCCTTTCATATTTTTTCTTGTCTAATTGCTTGGGTTAAGACCTTTAGTAATATGTTTTATAAAAGAGGCAAGACTGGGCATCCTTGTCTTGTTCCTAATTTAGGGGAAAAGCTTTTAGTTTTATACAATTGGGTATGATATATGTAAACTGGTCATATATGATCTTTATTATGTTGAGGCATATTATCTATTCCTAATTTGTTTTTGGTATTTATCAAGAAAGGGTTTTGAATTTTGTCTAATGCTTTCCTGCACCTATTAAGCTGGTCATTTCATTTTTATCCATTATATTAATGTGGAGTTTCACATTTATTGATTTGTATATGTTGAATGATCCATGCATCTTAAGGATAAATCTTTCTTGATCATGATGAACGATTCCTTTAATGTCTTGTTGAATTTGATTTGCTAAATTGAATCCTTTTAATGGGACTGTAAAATGGTGCATCAGCTATGGAAGACAGAGTAGAGGTGATTCAAAAAACTAAAAAAAAAAAAAAAAAAGACCCAGCTATCTCACTGAATAATATCAAAGGTAATTGAAATTAGTATTTCCAAGAGATATCAATATTCCCCTATTCATTGATCCATCTATCTTACAACTGCAAACACTAAAGTGAAAAGAACACTGGAAGACAACAAATAATGAATCTTATTAAAAGTAACTGTGAAAGAGCACACAGGTTAAGCAAAAACAATGAATTGGAAGGTCATTACTTAGATTCATTTGCACTTGAGTGGTTTGGGTATTTAACTATATTGGTACTTGTACATTAAAGTTTTGAGAATACATTCTTAATTGTTGTATAATGCTACTTCCTATGCCCAAAGAATAAATTATAAAAACTATCTGCTCTGTTTCCAACTAAATCCAAAGAAGGCATTTATGTAGTAATTCCATACACTGAAAAATTATAATAACCAAACCTTTGTAGAACATATCTCATTTCTCCATTTTGGCACATTAAAAGAATTTTCTAGGTTATACTGATGAAACAAAAAGCCTGAGTCTATTCTTTATCACTTAGTCTCTCTTTCAAGGTTAATCTCTATGTTTGGAATTTAAAGATTAAAAGATGAAGGGACAGAGGAGCTTCTCTTCTATTTTGTCTTCCCATGAAATACTCAGGTTATTGACAGGGATGCAACAGGGTTAGACATTTTCCATAGGAGTCTGGAGTAATAGCATGCATTTGAGATTTTGGCTATGCCCATATTCTACTCAATATAGATTCTATTGCTTCCTCCTACTTAGACAATCAGGAAATAGGCAACTCAACTGAAATGGAGAGCCAGCCCAGAGTATGGTATACATGAAGAGAAACTTCATCTTTGAAAATCAGCTCATAATATTCACAGTGCCATCACCTAATTCAAGCATGGAATCAGTTTTGCACATCCTCAAAATACCAATAATGAAGTATCTGTGGCATCTGAACTCACAGATCTGATAGCTAATAGCCTATCAGATGAACAGTAGGGTATGAACAACTACTTAGAAAAATAAAATCCCCCTCTTCCCATTACTATGTACAAATCACTCATCATTAGGAATCCTTGGTACCTGGCATGCAACCTGACACAGTGGAAGGTAGGCCCTAAAACAGTGATTTCTTAATAACACCTTTGAGGGCTAGAAACATTAATGCTGATTTCCAAAAGCATCTAATCTTTCCCAGGGAGAGGTTTTCCTTCCTCATATAGTTTGGCTTATTATGACAACATCAAGCTGATGCCCTTATCTTTAAAACAATTCAGGCTAATTTAGTTTTAGAAATAACCATAGCATAAAAATTTGTAATAGTCACGTGTGAAAAATAATCAAATACTCCAAAAAGAACCAATTTACTTAAGGAATAATGCCAGAAACAGTAAACGTGATAGTTTGACTTTTAAATAAAATGTGGTTAATTTGATTACTATTTATTCTGCTTTTTGCCAGATTTCAATCAATTTTTATGGCAGGATTAAGCTTCTAAGTGGAGTGGTGTTGTATGTATTTTTAAATAATGGAAGCACTTTTCCAAACTTTACCATGGTTAACTAATGGGAGGTTAATGTACATTATGGATCTGTGTTTATCCTCAAACGTCTTTATCCACAATGCATGCACATTTAGGTCTGTGTTAGAATGAGTAGGTATGTGTATTGCAGACTCTCATTAATTCATAACAGCTTAAATTGTGATTTTTATTTGGCATCCTACTGTGGAACCCAGTAGAGTATGCCGAACTGCTCAGCTAAACATTTTCAAATCCGTGACTCTCCATCTGGTTATTCAATCAGAACAAAATCCCTGCAAAGAAAATCCTCTTCCTAAAATGTACCCCATTTTCCTGGCTAAGAATCATTCTGGAGAAATGTGAACTGTTTGCCCAGTTGTACAAGGAGTTTATTTGCAGGAAAAACTAACACTATAAATATCAACAGCACTTAAAGGGAACTGAAGAAAGAATTCCCTTATTCTGTATAATGGCAGGCTTGTTGGAAATAACTGCACACAGAAAATAGAAATGTTGTACTTATTATTTTGGAGCATTCTTGGGGAAAACTTCAAGTCATCATAAAACAAGTGCCTATGACTCCATTGACATATAGGGAATAGCAACTTTAACATCATCATGTTTAAGAGAAAGTTCAAAGTAATGGTTATTTAGTACCTCACACCATGTAAGGCCTCCATAAAATTAAATTGAAAAAAGTCTGCTATAAACAAACAAGCATATTCTGAAGACTCTGGAATAAAATAGAACTATTCTACCTAGCTAGGGACATAGTGGTCCCTAATAAACATTTGTCAAATGAATACCAAAATGTCCCACTCACTGTTCATGGAACTTTTGTTCCTAAAAAAAGGTGGAGAATTAGATTCCCACCTTTAGTAGTTTTTAACAGTGTCTTTTCTGGAGGCCCTCTATTTGGGTTACTAATGTTTTTAATGTGTTTTTCATTGCTTTAATTTATTGGCTATCCCTGACTTGGAGAAGAATGGAAAAGTAAACATTGTGATTATTTTTTTTTTCTTCTTAAAAGGTAAGTCTGTTACCAATTAGCAAATATTAAATAAAAGTATTTTTGTGTGTTTGATAATGGAAAAGTGATAGGAATTGTATGGTTTAGAAGTAGTACACTTGACTATAATGTTAGAATAAACATCATCTAAACATTGAATATTGGAAAATATACTGCTTTTAAATAAAAAGTGACACTATAATTCTTTTACCATTAGAATACAGGAAAAATATTTAAGGGGAAAAGGTGAATGCCATCTTGATTCACTTAAGAAGAACTGTGGCAAGATGGCTGCCTTCCACTTTCCTCCCATGTATGTATGTACAGCTGTCCCTCTTCTGAGAGCTGGAGTCTATTTTCTCACCTGGCTGGTCTAGAGTTGCTTTGATCAATAGACTATGAGATCATATAACTCCAAGATTAGGTTATAACAAAATGTGTAGCTTCCATGTAGTCTTTTAGAACAACCGTTTCTTAGGGAATCCAACCACTGTATAAGAATCCAACCACTGTATAAGAAGTTGGACTATTCTGAGAAGACCACACTGTGATGAAACTCAAGTCAGCCTGGAAAGGTGACTCTTGAAAGAGGAATGTCCAACCATTCACTGCAGTCATGTGAGCAAAGAAGCCTTCAGAGTAAAGAGTTTCTACCCTCACTGACTGTGGATGCCCTTCAGGGAGATCTGCCTTGCTAAACCTATGCAACCCCAGAAGAGAACACATATTAATAAACTGTTGTTTTAAGTCACTAGGTTTTGGCAAACTAAAGAATACCATACAAAATCAACACTATTTTCAAAACAAAGCCTGCCATTATTCTATTGCTGAGTGATTTTAAAAGAGTGAGATTTTAAAATGTTATAAGGGAGGAGCCTAACTGATGTTCACGTCCTCAAGTTGCTAAAATCAGAAAACAGAATCCTATATTTTATTAGTTAATTTTTTTCTTACATAGTTGTAGTCCCCCTAGTTCGTCACCTATCAGCTGTGAACCATCACCAGATTCCCTTGTGTTCCTTCTTCTCCTGTTTGCCTCCTCTTACATCCCTTCCTTTGCTGTTTGCCTCAGTTCTGTGGTCAGCTTGCTGGAGAAAACAAATCATATTGAACTCTCCCCTTTCACTCAGTTCCCTTGTCCTGCCACCAAGTTCTCCACTAATCACTGAATTCTGTCTCTCCTCATCCACATGGACATTGCTTTACATCGAATTTGGAACTCTTTTTAAAATAAAACAAGTAGTATTTCTTCCATCAGACTATCTCACCCTTCCCCATCAAGTCCCCTCTATCATCTATAATCCGATTCTATTTAACTCCTA
The DNA here is from genome assembly GCA_019455555.1 of Galemys pyrenaicus. Lineage (NCBI taxonomy): Eukaryota > Metazoa > Chordata > Mammalia > Eulipotyphla > Talpidae > Galemys > Galemys pyrenaicus. Next base: position 4,129,478 of record JAGFMF010011679.1, on the reverse strand, counting down.
TTCATTTTTCAAAATTCAGTTCCAAAGTCACCAGGTTTCCCTGAGCTGGTCCACTTAATTTTGACACTTCTTCTCTAGGTTCTCATGGACTCACTTGATTTTCCATTGTGAGTTTAATGTACTTTGGATTAACTCTGGGCTCTCTTATTCCCGGGAGGCTGGGATCAAAATATTAGGTGCTTTAGAAATATTCCTTGAAAGAATAAGTAGATTATTGAAAACCATATTTCATTTATGTAATAAAAATAATAAGTATCTCTTCTAACAGTTGAGTAGAAAACTGATTCTCTAGAGAAGGAAGCACACAATCCAAATTAGAGAGGAGTTAGCAGTGTCTCAGAGGGGCTGATTCTGCGCTGAGTATTAGCCAGCATGAGGATGACTTATCAGATAAGAGCAGGAATGTCCTCACAAAAGCTGAAGCCTTAGTTGAGGTGTAGAGGTGAGAAGAGAAAGAGTTCAAGAAACATAAACAGATTAATGTGGTGACTGACTTTGTCTGAACAGAAAATGTGAGGTTGGGGGAACATGAAAGGGAGAAGATGGGGGGCTCCAAGTACTTTATATGCTATTATGTGTGCAATGCGACATCTTTAAGAAATTTAAGCAGAAGAGAAATATTGGCGTGATACCTTAGAAAACTGAAATGTAGAAAACTGACTAAAGGAGGGATAGAGAGCAAAGAGGAATAGTTAGGAGTCCTACGAAATAATTCAAGTAAATTCAGGCAGTGAATTAGAATTGACAGGATCTGGTAACTGACTGGACATAAGGGGTCAGCAACTTGAATGCCTCTTGGAATTTGACTCTGTGTCCTTCTGTGGATAGTGATGCCAAATTAAAATAAAGTAGTCAATCTTCAAGGATTTTTGAGAATTTAATCATGAATTTTGAACTAATTAAAAAAGTTTTTTTAATTTTAAAGATACTTAATACAGGTAGATAGGAAGTGGTACAACACAGAGAGATGGTGTTTTGAAAGAGCTGATTCAGAGACTAGTGTCTATTTGCTATGAAATATGATTCCTTTGGATTATACTATGAGTTTTCTGTTCCTTCCCAAAGAGTCACTTAAATTTTCTGCTTCTCAGTCTTTAAATTCTTTCATACAAATAAGAAAAATATATGTGCATCCTAGATAATTTAATGAGGCAATTAAAAAATAAATCTGTCTGTGTGATAATTTCTGTTTCCTAAAAGCAAAATGAAATACAATCTCACTTTCCTCCTCTATTAAAAAACTTTAAAAAGAAGAAGGCTTAAATTATTTCAAATGACCCTTTCAGCTCAAAAGATCAATAGCACCACAAGTGAGAGCATTTGGTGAGAGCTACATTCTACCCAGATCAGTGGTTGATCCTCAACAAGAACCAAGGGATTTATGGTGGAGGTAGGCTGTCCTATTTAAGCACTTCCTGCTGAGTGAAGGACTACTTTTCTTTGTTTGTTTAAATAGTCTTCTGTTCTTTATAGTGCTACTTTTTTAATGAGGTGTTTGCATTTGTTTAGCAAATATTTATTGAGTGCCTACTATGTGCTGAGAAACAAAATTAAATGCGACATGCTCTCTTTGGTTGTATTTTTAAATGTAAACCATATTCAAGCCAAAATACACCATCTTACAAAGTAATATTTATCATGTACATGATCCTGCTCTAGGAACCATGCCAGGCTACCCCATTAAACTTGATGGGCCTGAGAATAGTAAAACTATACACTGTATAATGTATTTATGGTATATAGCAAGGCAACAAGGTCCCCTGAGAAGGTAAGGCAGGAAAACTGAAAAATCATCATGAGTGAACTTGGAACTCACAGAACATTCGCCAACTCCCTGACGTCTCTGTGACTCCACTCCTTTACCTATAAAATGGAGATAATAAGGCCTACCTCTATATTCCTCATAGGATATTACAAGGATTAAATAAGTAAAAGCATATTAAATACTTTGAGCTGTAAGAAAAACACTAAATAAATGTTGGTATTGTTGTTTGGTAGCATTACATGAAATCACATTAAAGTTAAAAGCCTACTGTAGTGATTCTAATGGAAGTTTAAATCCCAGGATGAAAGCAGGGTGAGTTGAATAACAAAAATTAGGACACACCCCTAATCAGATCTAGTCTGGAACTAAAATTAAAGCTGGAATTAACTGCATTACTGAAAGATGGCTCCTTACACAGAATTTGCAAGACATCTAGTTTGTGTCTGCTGAGAAAGAGAGCATGAACACCACCTGGGATGACCACTCTTGGATTTTAAATGTTCTATCATCATATATAAACAAACAAACAAATAAATAAATGTTCTATCATAAAATATCCAGTTTCTGAAGATAATTTCTCACAGAATTTCTCTTGCTAAGATACTCAAAGCTGAAGCACACATACTAACACCACATAGAGAAGCTAAACTAATAAAACTTTCACCCACCTCTACATTAGAACTATTCTCTAAGCTCAGTAAGAGGATCATGCAGGTGTCTGACTTCCTGGGTCTAAGGTGGAATGTTTCTGATTTGGGAAATAGCAGAGAGCAATATTATAATATTCCTTTTTTTTTCTGCACTATAGATATGAAGCTAAAAAAGATCAGAGTTGAGTTTTCTTTTTTCTTTTCCATTTAAAATTATTGTTTTAGTCACCAAAAAGGGGATGAGTATCAAGATGGGTGAGAAGATTTTTGAAACCCAATAATTTAAAACCATAAGGTTCTCTGTTGGTAACCACAGCTGAATGTTGGGAGCAAATTTTCAGGAATGGCTTTTCACTATAAGCAAATGTTCAGGGAGAGTGGATGAAGGGAAAATATCAGTTGGAAACATAAAAGAACCTTAAATGTTTAAGTTTTCATAATAGCAGGGTTTAAAAATGTATTATTGAAGTAACATTGTATTATAATGCAATGTTATAATAATCAGATGTGCAGCTCATCTTTATATACATTTAAGTTCACCACTAGAAGTCCAATTCCAGCCTTTGCCGTACAACTGACCCCTCTACTACTACTTATAAAATCTATTCATTAAAATAAAATTTTTTGAAAATGAAGTTTATTTGGGTAACAAAAATTACATTATTACTAATCTTTTAGGCATCTGAGACTTTAGGAGGAAGAGTACTGTTATTTGAATCTCAGGTGAAGCATATGCCCTTTATTATTGATTACAATCCATAGAACTTTTTTTTAAAGGTGAATAAATCTCTTCAGAAAGGAAAATCATTATAATTAAATAATAAGAACAAGTCACAAATTCTAGTAAGTTATGCAACTTTCTGAGCAAAATATTCCAAGGTTTAAAAATTCTTAGAATCAAATTCTCCCTTATGCCAAGATTGTATTTATGTTTTTCTTGGGAAATAAAAAAATACAAGCATGTCATCCATTGAGAATTAACTCTTCATTTATATTAAAGTTATAAATCACTGGCCAGCCACCAACCACTGACTGAAATTAATGATCCTAGTTCCTATGTCATTTCCACTTAACTTCCAATTATTCAGGTTTTGTAGGAGGAAAAGAAGGTGGTAGAATTCTCTGCTTTTATTTTATAAAATATAATTGTTAAAATCCCAACTCTTGTTCTCTCTAATTAGATTATACGCCCCCCCCCACACAAGGAGCATAAGACCTAAGATTATGAAACTTTATATAGTTGGGATCTTTTATTCTCAAACTTTGTTCAAAATACAAGTATTAAGATTTATGAAGCACCTATTTTGTTTTCTAGGTTACTATTTCCATCTGATTATGCAAAGTGATACCTAACTTATATTTTCATGACTTCCAGCCCACAGTATACTTCAACTTACCCCCTGCTACTCCTGTCACCTAAGTAGGTAGGTAGGTAGATAGATGGATAATAGATAGATGATGGATGGAAGGGTGGCTGGATGGATCATTAAAATTCTGCAGTTTAAACAGTTCATGGTCCTTCATCTTTCCCTAAAGGTTGCTACCAAGACTCTCTCAGTAATCCTATTAGCTTGTTTTAAATGGAGAAAGATGATTCAAGAGTTCTTTTCAGGCTCTCAACCCAGTATACCCCCCCTACTTTGCACTGCCACTCCTAACAACCTATTCAAGATCCTAAAGCATTGGGCTGGTGTTGATCTTTTAACTGTCCACACAATATTCAGAAAGCTGCTCTGGCCAAACCCTTTATGTTCCCTGGGACTCTCCTGACAGAATAATTTTTGAATCAAAATTAAATATTTTTCACATCACTTGCAACTTTCCATTACAACTTATCTTCACAAGGAGCAAGTTGTGGCCAGGCAGGAGACTGACTCAGACCTTGACTTCAGAGGCTCCTCCGGCCCCCAGCCCCAACTCTATGGACTAGACATTTGAGGGGATATGGACGAGACTATGGGACCCATCTAGACTATAGGCAAGATGATGTCAGTGTACCCACTATGATTCTCTTCATAGGCTAGCCCTAACAACTAAATTATTTCCTTTTTTTTAAAGATTTATTTATTTATGCATACAAGAACTGGGGTACAGGTCAGAGGTGCAGGGGATGAGAGGATTCATCAGAGACAGCATGGGGAGCAGAACAGTCAAACTGACTGAAATAAACTGCTGAGGGGAGCAGCCCACCAGGCAGGGGAGGTCTGCTAACAACTAAATTATTTCTAAGGAGCAAACAAGTACAAATGGGGCTACCTAATAGCTTTGTTATTATGATGTTTTAGTGGAATAAACCCACATTATTTCATTATTGTACTTGTTTAACATTTCCTCATTGCCATCTCCTAGAACATATCAAACTATAGAATATTTGAAGTAGAATAAAATGCCATTTGCAAATATAGAAGAGAAACTGGGAGGTTGAGGAGGGGCACTCTTCAACTATTTACTATGATAAATTTTGTTCCTATGCAGTTCTGAGATTCTTCCCCATACAATTCTCTCCATTTAAACTTTTTGAAAACCTATAAAATAATATATTCTCTAAGTTTTCAAAAAAAGTGATATATTTGAGTCCTCTACTTTTCAAAGAGGCACCTTATAGACTCCTAAAAGCTTAACAAGTAAAATTCTCCATGGTTTGGACATCAAGGAAAGACAAATTTGTTTCTAAATGATGGAATAGTTACCCCAGGGTAAGTGAGTCCACATTTCCTTCAGCTACTGGTACTGGGTCTTTATCTATCACTACTATCAGTTTTGCAAACTTCAGACCAACAATCACAGAAGTGAAGAGAACCCCATCAGAGGAAATCAATCCTAGTCCGGCTAAAGAAACTCGCATCTGCATTTCTTCCAAGCTGAATCACAAACAGTCCACACCCATGATGATCCCTCTTCAAATAATTTCTTCATTTACCTGTGTGGCACTTCCTGAAAGTAAGGAAGGAGCTTGACTGGATGAGCTATTATCTCATTAGGTTTGTGAAGGAACCAAACAGCCTGGAATGCTTTTCATGGCCCCCCTCCCTCCTCCTCTCTCCATTTCCCGCACCCTGGCCACTGTTTGTACTGTTTGCCTTTTCTCAATTTCTGTGTTGCTCAAGGCAGATAGATAAGCCCTTTAAATGATTACTACCACTGCATTAGCTTTCAAAGCCACTGACTATTTTTCCATGTTTGGTAACTGATTTGGGATAGAAGTGTTGACAGTGTAAAGTGATAACTAAATCACAGAACTGAACTCAGAATAATTGTAAAGAAACTCAAAGCTCACTGGGAAAATTTTCCTAAGGATTTCAACCCACAAATCTGTACAAGGCACATGTGAATTATAAGGTAAGATTCTTTTCATTGTTCTTTATCAGCAGAAATACCAACAACAGTAATCCCGGTATACATATTGCTTGTTAACTTCAAAAAGATAGTTTTAAACATGAATTTTATTTTTCCCATTTCCTCCTTTTAGGTTATCCAGGAAAAAAAATCATATCATTTCCTGATTTTATATACCAGAAGAATAAATACAAACTGTGATTTTCATTGAGAAGCAAAATCAATGCTTCTGCAAGGGGAGATCAAAGCACCCTGCCTTGCCTTTACCTTGATGCATGTATGTTCATGTGATTCCACGTTCATTTATAATAGTGTGACTTAAGCTGCCAAACCCAGAACTGGCCTGTGCTACAACAAGGACAAGTAGATATTACATTTTAGTGGGAGAAATAAAAAAGAAAAAATAAGCCAAGAGCATTTGCTAAAGTTTTGCTTCCTTTCAGAGCACTCAAAGTTTTCTGCTGCCAGTTGATGGAATGTCTGTTACAAGAAAACATCCTGCAGTTGCATTGCAGAAACTGCCATGTCTAACTAAACTGAAGTGATGTTTTTCCTCAGTATGTCCCATTTTCTTGGGCTACAAGAAAGAATATGACCAATGAAGAGTTGCAGAATTGATGTTCTCAATTGGGTTAATTTCAAGTGGACTTACTTTTTCCTGACAAAGGATATCAGACTAATTAAATATGCTGACACAAATAAAGCAAAGGGAAAACAAAATATGCTACTTAACCATATGCAGACAATACTAGAGTGGAATTTGAGTAGCAGAATAGTGACACCGGTTTCCTTTGGAGAGGGCCTGCCTATGATAAGTGATGTGTACATTTGAAAGAGCAGGGCTCACTGATCTGAATCTCTTTCTACACCTACAATGTACCTAATACTGCTCAAGATAAAGGAAATACATAGTGTGGAGCAGGGGGAAAAATGAAGGATACTGAGTCAAGATAATTTTGAGTCATGAGGTAAACAAATAAATAAAAGTGATAGAGGGTATAACAGGACAAAGAGGGGACAGGTTATAAAGATAAAATATCTATCAGAGTACAAAATAGTCAATCAAGAAACCAGAAGAGTAACTCAAGCAGAGAACACAGCAAATACAAAAACTGTGAGGTAAGAGAAAATAAAACATGCTCAATAACACTGGCACAGAAGAAAAATTTTGTTGTTGCTGTTTTGATAATTGACTTTCCAATGGATAGCTGAGAAATAAACAAGAGAATATAATAAAAAGTACAAATTGTTTACTATTAAAATCAATCAATTATTTCAAATATTTTCTGGAGAGAATATTATTTGTCTTTTTTTAGTTTTTAAAAAATTTTTGCAAGGACTACATATGTTTGACTATTTTTCCTTTTAATATTCTGGAAAATGCTGTAATGAAGCCTGAGAGGTCTAAACTTTTCTTCTTGATTTAAATTATTTATTCAAACATACCCCCAAATGCATATTGTTAAATTACATACTGATCCCATTATTGCATCATTTCTACTTGACTTTTCTTAGAGAAGTCTTCTCCCAACATCACCTAGACTTAGGTTGAAACTGACCCCTGAATCACAACGAACCAGTGCCCGTGGCACAGAGTGAACTGTGCCCAGGCCTTTGACTAAAACTTCACAGGAGTAAGAAAGATAGGACTCTAATTAGGCCTGTTGACTTCACTGCCAGATGCCAGCTCTTCACAAGGAAAAGACCACCTTATTTGTGTGTTAGAGCAAAACACTGTTGGAGACTCAAGCTCCGGACAGTGTTAGAGGAATAGCAGGGTTGGGATCTTAGCACCTCTGCGCTATCCCCTCCTAGGTCTGATTCCCACTAAGGCTTTGTCTATATATGAGATCAAAAAGTCTTCTGCTTCTCTTTACAATAAGTAAGACCTGGGAAAAACCTAAATGCCCAAAAACAGATGAGTGGATCGGGAAGCTGTGGTACAGATACATGATGGAATACTACCCAGCAATCAAAAATGAAAAACTAGACACATTCATAGGAACATGGATGGAACTGGAAGGGATTATGCTCAGCGAAGTAAGTCAGAAGGCAAAAGAAAAATACCAGATGGTTCCTACCTTAGGAGGAATATAAGGGAACCAAATAAGGATCAAAGAAAGGAATAAGAACAATAATAATAACAATAACAGCAATAAAGACACAAAAACCCAAAATGAAAAGACAAGGACAAACTGGGGACACTTGGTGGGGAGGGAAGAGGGGAAGGGTTGAGGGCAGATGGGAGCACGGGGGACTGAGGTGATGGTGCACTGGTGAGATGGTGATGGGGAATACATGGGGATTACAATTGATGTCAAATATATGTAAATTTAAAAAAAAGACACACAGGTAACTAACAGACACATGAAGATAAGTTTATCATCACTTATCATCAGGGAAATGCAAATCAAAACCACAATGAGATACCACCTCACACCTGCAAGAATGTCCCATAGCAATAAGGCCAGATGTGTTGGCAACTGTATGGAGGAATAGGGAACCCTCATATACTGTCAGTGGGAATGTAGACTGATCCAGTCTCTTTGGAAATCAGTACAGAGGTTCCTCAAAATATTAAAAATAGTTCTGCCATATGGTCTAGCAATACCAACTGAAGAAAGCAAAAATATTAATTCAAAGGGATATATGCACTCCTATGTTCACTGTAACACTATTTACAATATACAAGTTACAGAAAAAAAACCTAAGTGTACCAGAAAAAAAAAAGACTTCTGCTTGATTGACTTTGATTTTTCAATATATAATAACAAACAATTGCCAAACAATCCATTGGATCAATGCACAGCCAGTCCAACGGGATCACCAAGATCACATCTGGTTGTTTTATTCATCTGAAGACCAAACAGGATCAACCATGAAGAAATTTTGGTCCTTTAGCAATCAGTTAATCTCATAAACTCCTAAACAAAAACTTGATGAAAAACAGTCAATCTGGAATGTATCTGTGGGTATGGCTTATATGAGGAGTAAAATACAAATTAATAAAAGGAAATAAAACATCAGAAAACTATTTTTCTTTTTTTTAAACTTTTTTTTTTAAATGCATACAAGCACTGGGTTGTAGGCCAGAGGTGCAGAGGTGGTGTGGAAGGATTCACCAGAGACTGAGTGGGGAGCAAAACAGGAGGATCTACTGAAATACACTGCTGAGGGGAGCAGTGTGTGAGAGAGAAGAGGTTTGATGCACCGTGTGGGTCAGCTCCCTGGCTGGGGATCGAATTTATGTTACAGTGGTTGGAGGTACCTTGATAGTGCTGAGATATTAACCCCAGTGCCACCAGGAAGGCCCAGAAACCTATTTTTCTATTTGCATCATTGAAATAGATTCACCTGTATTCATAGTTAACTTTATCATACATTAAATTTTTGCAAATTTAATCATATTTTAAGTATACTAACAGAATTTAACTTAGACTATAAATCTGTTTATAATCAATGAAGTTCCCTCACATGTCTTTGTTGTAAAGCTGGAATTTCATATAATAGATTTTGCTTAAAAGTGAGGTTTTTGTTACAAAATTCTGGGCTTCCCAAAATAATTTGTAACAATTTTTAGTGAACCTAAAATTGTGGTCAAACTCATTTATGGAAAAACACAAAAAAGCAATATTCTTTGTTTAAAAGAAGTGAGGGGGGACAGCTTGTTGTTGTTTTTTTCCTAATCCATTAAATTGGAACTGGAGGAGAAAGAATATAAATATGAATTCTCTATCACACATACTTCCTTTTGTGAAGGGTTTGACTGCAAACGACTGAAAAGAATGTTCACGTGCATTGTTGTTAAGACAGCATTTTTGTTAAATGGCTCTGTCTAGTTAATGTGACTTATGTACCTTTCCATTCCCATAAGCTTCTGGTTGTCCTCCTAACTCTCTCCAGATTACCTGGAGCTCGATCAACTCTCCCAGAATCCCGTCTCTTTCCTCTTTTACACTTTCACAACAATCTGCCCCTTGTTCTATGTAAAGAAGCTAAAGAAGCTTTTTTTTTTTTTTAATGTATATGAAAAAAAAATCATTGGATTTCTAAGGAGAAAGTATTCAGTAGGTACATACCACATGTAAGTTGTATACAGACAGTTCTACCTATGTTTATTAATCTCACAAAAGGGAACAAAATGATTCAAAAAAACAGAACTTTAAAGAATCAGCACCATTAGCAGTACTTTGAGACCACAAATCTTAAATAATTGACTAGAAAACACTGATGATTTTAGTCACTAAGAATGTGAACTATAAAAAATAATGTTTTCTAGTTTCTGATTATTTTGCATTTCATTTTTACCCTGAGGGTCCTTTCTTACTTTAGACTTTTCCAAATAGATCTGTGCCACCATTAGCTCTCAGCAGTGCACTGAAGTAGGTTATAAAACTCACCTTAGTTTCATACACACCTACTTTTCCCACAGTTCGTATAAAAGAAATCTAAGAAGAAATTTTAAAATATACAGTCTAAAATGTTTATTGGAAGTTTTCATAATTATACTTAAATCCAGTCAACTTTAAAAACTATCAGCAGTTTCTGAATTAACACATTAAAACATTTTCCCATACAACTAAGCTAGTTTGGAGTTGAAAAAAAAAAACAAAAAACAAAAATGTCTCCAAAACCACTGACATTTTTTTCACTTGTTTTCTTCCAACTTAAAAGGAATGAAACTATGTTGATTTCCAGTTTTTAGTAAGATTTTCTCTGATTAAGAAAAGAAATTTACTAATTTGAGCGTAGGTTGAGATTTTTTAAATGGTTGAGTTATAAACCAAAACTCCTAAAAATAGGAGTTTATGGTGGAAATGACAGCATCTTAACTATAAAAGCATGAGCGGAGTCTTTTTACAGATGCCTAAATCAAACACAGAAAAAAGCGATGGGTTGCCAGGATGTTCAATGTACTTTCCCTTAATTGCCATATATAGTTAATAGTCTGATCTTTTTTTTTTAAAGAAAATAAATTGCAAAGATGCAAGCAACTCAATTACATAATATCTTCCCATGCAACATATCAAAAACAATGAATTTAATCATTCTGTGGTCTGGGTTGAATTCAACACTGAGATCTTTTTTATTGAACTTCACAGCAACAACGAATTTCAAACTTACAGATGACCATCTTTGAAGTTGGATAGAACCCTGACCATACAATGATTGTCTGATACTAAGAAAGGACAAAGTACAAATACAGTGTTCCACCACGATTTGGGCTGATCTGAGAAACTCGAGAAAAGTACTGTGAAGGAATTACAGATATAGAATGACTGGATAGGTCATTTGATCTTGCTTCTGAGGCTGAACTTAAAAACCTCTGTTTCAGATTAAACAGCACTTCATTTCTTTCTTTTTTTCCTTAACACAAAAATTCATCTACAGATAAAAAGAAACTGTCAGGATGGAAGGAGTAGAATCATACGGTATGTATAACATCTACATAGGTTCAGGAGCGCCCTCAAATTTGAATAATCCAAGCTTTACTCAAAATGCTCACACTAAGTAGTATTAACCCAAACACTGGGAGCACACAAGTGGTCTTATTTACAATGTGTGTGATCAGTAAGAGTAGCAATCTTATCCTATAATAGCCCGTAAAAGAAAGGAAAGAAATCGTCTCGCATTTTCAGAAATCAGCCTGCATGTACAGTTCAGGCAGTCAACATTATGGCTGTCATCATTTTCAAATATCACGCTGCACAATATTCTACAGAAAATGTTTCGAATCCATGCTTGACATTTAGAAAGGAATGATGGCAACAACCCTACTGACAGGGCTTTAACTTACAGTGTAACCACATCAAATAAATTCAAAATTCACATAATTTTGATATAAATCTTGAATCAGATAGGTCTCATTACTTAAAGGTTTCAGTTTAAATGTTGACCTCATTCTTTTGCATTGTGATAAATTTCTAGGTAGATCGTCTCTGGTACATAGCTGTGGTATCAAATACTTTTGTTGTGTTTTCTCAAATAGCTTAGGATATACAAAATTAAATCTAACTATGTTTTTGTTCACAGAGTAATTTGACATGCTTTTCTCATACTAACCAAGATATTAACTGCTAGTTATTAAAAATTCAAGGTTTTATTAAAAATTAACTTAAAAGTAATGAAACCTTTATGAGTAAATGGATAATGAAGTGCTGAAATACATAACTTTAGAGATTGTTACATACACAAATTATTAGACAAGGAAAAGACTGAGGGCAAATATAGTAGTATTAAATTCATTTGGAAATGTATAAGAATTTTTCCAAAATGAATTTTAAATATGTGATTAGACGAAGACCAAATGATACATCATATTACATATACAACACTGAGGGAAGAATAACTGTATCAAGTTGAAAAACTATCTTATGCCATGAAACCGGTAAACAACTAAACATTGGTTATTATTTCTAAAATTTCCATCTCACTTTAAATTCATTACTATTAAACTATTGCCTAATATTCAATTATTTTGACACTTGTTAAGTCACAATTAATACTGAGCTTATAAGCAAGAGTTCAAACTAAAAGAGATCTTACTGCCTGTAGTGACTTAATTTCATTCTACTCTGAACAGTTTTACAATTGATATTCTCTGCAATTAAAACGCCATTCTAATAAGAATCTTTTTGGTCAAACTTAGTCAAAATTACTAAACCAAACAAACAAAAAAATACACTGTACATGCAAAGTCCATCTTATTAAAGAGGCTGGAGGATTAGCTCAAACAACCATCTCCAGAAATGACGGGAAGCAGGGAGCAGAGCTGTGCTGGCATCTAGTGGAGAAGGCAGTGGGTGTCATTTACCTTGGCCCTCAGAAGCATGCTGGGGTAAGAACTCATTGTAATGATCTTAATCTATGCTTTCTATTACACACATCTGAAAAGAAGATAAAGAAAAAGTATCTGGGGTAATTCTTCCTAAGTATGCAGCAAAACGTTATGATTTTAATTTTCTGCAAGGTCCAAAAAGAAAATTTGGAGATGTGGGAGTGGTGGAGAGTTATGAATAAGACCAACTGTGGTGAAATATATCATAGTAAAAACAAGGATTGTGCAATTTTCTTTGCCCTTAATACTTTCTGCCAAACCTAGTCACACTAGTGTATTCTCTGTCAAGCAAAGAATTTTTATGAAATCAAATGACAGGTTGTTTGTGAAGTTCTGTCTATATTTGGGACATATGTCACCAAACACTACTTACACAGACCCCTTAACATTAAATTTGGAATTTTCAAATGTGACTATTACGGGCAGTTATAGTTATTTTTCCTTCACCATATTTTTTAAGTAGAAGCAAAAATTTAAATTTGAGTCCCTCCTTCCCTATATTTTGGGTCTAGGGGAAGGTAAAGTTCTAGTAGAAAGCTTCTGCCTTACAATGGAAAAGGGTTCCAATCTGATGTGAGTAAGCAAAGGCACAATTCCAACTTGCCAGGGGAAGTAAAAAACCAGGTACGCTCCCTAAGTGACTGCAGTGATCTCTTCCCATTGTGAGTCTTTCTGATTTCATTAAAAAAAGAAAAGAATGTTATTCTTTCCTCTTTTTGGAAATGGATTTTAACTTTACTTTCCATGGACGTGTTCCAGGGACTACTTCTACCCTCTTATTTCTTGGTATTCCTGGAATGATTAGTAGTTATGTTACAATGGAGACACAGAAGGGTCAAATTACTAAGGTTAAACCAAGTTATCTTGTGGTAAATTAGGAATCAATTTTTCATGATTGTAGACTGATTTAGATCACTAACGTGCCAGAACCCCATTATTCACCCTAGTTTTTTTGCCTTATCAAGTATATACTTTTTTTTTTACATAATTGGTTGAATTTTTGACTACTGCATGATGAAAGAGGCTCATATACATATTATTTACAAGTAATAACCTTAGTTTCATCTTTAACGAGGAAAAGCAATTTGTTTTCACCTTCTTGTATTAAACTCGTATCTCAGACTTAATCATGTATCTAAGGTTTATCCTACTTACCTTACTGATGCTCAACTTTTAAAACTAATACATTAGCTGATATAACTGGGTCATTTCCTATCATGTTGTAGTCAGCTAGTTTATTTCAAACCAGAGGAATAAGACTCCGAGGATCACACAGTAGAACTGTTTCTTTTCCTCTAGGTCTCTGTGTTGCGGCAATATGAGAACCAGAGGAACTGTCCCTGGGACTTTGGCTCTCAGGAAACTTCAGGACAGCCCAGCGTACCAGTCTCGGGGTCCACACAGTGAACACAGCACCTGTCCTGAGAGCACCACCAGCAGTGTCACAGTGGCTTGCCAAGACAGAAATAGCAATAGGACCCCGTCCTGAACTATGTGATTTTGCCTAATGGCTAGTAAGTGTCTTGTTTTATAAGCTGGCTGGAAAACTTCCCTGTAACCAGTGTGATTAACTGAGAAAATAGAGAGTAAGGGACTTTTTTTATACGAAGTATGAAATTATCGCTGAGTTTATATGAGAGGTGGAAAATGGAAAAAGAGACTGACAGATCCTAGTTCACTGGCAGGAGAAGGCTTCCTTCAAAGGACATCTCTTTTCCCCAAATGCACATAAAAACAACCTACACCCTCATCCCACTCTTATCCCATCACAGGGCCAGTCACTCTTGTGTCTACTTCTGTACTTTTTTGTATGCCCATTTTCTGTATGTTTGCTGGAAAATGACCAGAAGTAAAGGATTCTGCCCCCAGTAGGCCCTGCCCCCTGTCAGTTCACCTATGGGACCCGGATTCAGCACCTGCTGTGAGCTCTGGACAAAGATAGACCAGACCCAGAGCCTGACCTTAGTAGGAGAGGAAAGATGTGTGGACAAGTAGCAGGAAAGAAGTGACAGCCTTGGTGGGTGCAGGAAGACTAATATGATGGTTCAGAGGAAGGAAACTGCTTTCAGCTTGGGTGGGACTCTGGGCATGATGGTTTCAAGGAAGACTTTCTGAAGGAGGTAGTTGGGCTTTGAGAGATGAGGAGGACCTGGGAAACTATGATAGGAAAAGAGTAAACTGTATGAAGAAAGTGTGATTGGGCATGGGCTCTCCCCCCAAGCCAGATAGCTTGAGGAAAAAGATATCTGCTCCTGCATTGGAAGGGCAGGCTGTAGGCATGGACAAGTGACCATGCCTGCCCTATTACATAGTTATTAAATATCCTTAGACCCACAGAATTTTCCTGTGGTGTCATTAGTAATGGCAAATTCCACATTTTGTTTTTTCTTCCAACCCCTTCCATCTGTCATTCCTCAAATATAATGAGAAACCAAACCAGCAAAACACAGAACCCAGACTGAGAGCTCCAAGTAGGTTTTCTACCTGCATCCGATTCATCCCATCACACTTCACTTTGGTTGTGTGAATCAGTTCTAATTTTTGCACAGAAATATGCCTTAATTTGTCCTTTTCATAATACTCTTTACATAGTAGCTAAGAACATGCCAACCATGTTTCTTTCTCCAGGTTCATTTCTCTGCAAATACCAGTCAACGCTCTTACGATAGCAAAAAGAAAAGTCAAAGCCCAAACAAAACCCTCTTTCCTCTGACCCAGATTATTGTTTTGAGTTCTTCAGGACAACCAGTGAGGATAAGCAGAGATGACTGCTAACTTTCTCACTAAAATGTTTCCATAAGAATATCAAAACACCTCAGTAATTAAAGAATTCTTAACGAAAAAAAAAGAGACATTACAATTAAGAGTACTGCTACAAAAGAAGGTAGTAATGTAAATAAACTGATACCAGAAATCCAAGTAGCAGATCTCATTTTCAGCCTGTTTAAAACAAGTTTCAGCCTTAAGATCCAGCAACTTCATTTGGAGATTTTTGGGCATATACTCAAAAAAATTGAAAGTAGTAACTGAAAGAGAGTACTCCTTATTCATAGAATCATTAATCACAGTTGTCCAAAGAGGAAGCAACCCATGTATTCATCAACAGATGAAAAAGAAACAAAATGTGGTATATGCATGCAACGGATTATTACTCAACCTTTAAAAAAACAAAATTCTCTATGTTACAACATGAGTGAACTTTGAGGATATTGAGCTAAATAAAATAAGCCAATCACAATAGTACAAATACTGTATGATACCACATATTTGAGGTACCTAGAGTAGCCAAATTCATGGAGACAGACTGCAGAAGGATGATACTAGGGGGTGGGAGGGGAAAAGGAGAACTATTATTTGATGGACACAGAGTTTCAGTTTACAAGATAAAAAGAGCTCTGGAGAGCGATGGTGGTGATGGTTGCAATGACAAAAATCTATACAATCACACATGGTCAATTTTTTGAATTTTGTGTTCTGCATATTCTTTTACAATGAAAAACATAGCTAATATTATTCAGCAAGGAAAGGACAGAAATATTTTTCATCATTCAGAATCTAAAATAGGAGTTTGTATATCTGAATATAAACAAGCTAATGTGATGATGTGAATGATGTTTATGTTTCTATTAGTAGGAGATAAAAGCATCAGATAAATTAGTAAATATACTCAAAACAAAAAACAAGAAGAATGATGTTATCAATTATTTTAAAAAGTAATATGAATCAAGTTTGAAAATGCAAATTTTACTTGTTTTTCACATTGAATTGCAATAGTAATAAATTTATTATTAAAGTACAATATTTAAAGCTTTCAGTAGCATCTAGGATCTCACAAACTAAAGTACATTGAAGGACTAAGCACCCTTGTTCCAAAATAATTTTTCTATTTGCTAGCCATTATCAGTGTAGAAGGAAGAGTGTGTAGTTACTTTGAATGCATTTAATCACATTTAATTAATTGTACCATAAATAAGTTGATGTTTATCATTTATCGATATCTATAAATATTTAACCGCATGGATGAATAACAGCAATAGTAATTCCAACCAAATTTAGTGTTAGTGTTTTTAGATTTTTCAATGACATCAACATGTACCCACACAGACTTTTCTTAATACATGCATCTGCATGGCTGACATAACCAGCATTAAGAAAAGAAAAAAACCTGCTAAATAACGAGTAAGTAAAACTTTTCTTCCATAAATCATTATTTCAAGAATGCTGTCACAATGCTCAAATGCCCAATTAATTAAAATCCAAGTAACAGTTGGTTTTGCTCAACAACTGTCCAGTCTAGCAGACCAATGAAAGATGGCCGCCCCGGTAATCTTAATAATTCCTCGAGGCTGTCAGCATGTCAAGGCCTGGGCATGAAATCTAACATGACAGATAATGGAAATGAGCTATTAACATAAAGCAACCTGTGCTCAGGCCCCGTCTTAATTTTATATATGCTTAATAGCCATAATATCCTAATACTTTTCTCAGTTTGTCTATAGCAACCCCATTCTACAAACTTACCATTCTGGAAATATTTTTTCTAAACACAAGAGAATTTATTTAACTATTTTACCTCCAACCTTCCTCACCCCATCCCATGTGCTTAGCAAAAGTTTCTAGAAGTTATTTAGTACTTTCTTAGGCTGTTTCAACCCTTGCCTTTTGAAACAGCCCATAAGTGATAATGAAATGCATCAAGGAATGAGAAAGAGAATGCAATTACATCTACCTGCATAGTTCAGCTGCATACCAAGTCACAATAAACAGGCATTCTTAAGTCACAGCATTTCACTGGAAATGGGGCAGAACTTGTGTATTTTAACAACTTTTTACAACTAGTAACCACTACAGCATTTATTTTACTTTCTCAAAGAAAACCAGAGAAGGTTCATAATTTAAACTAAAGGGTCTTTCAGGCTTGAAGACAAAAAGCATTTCTGCTTAGAGCACCTGAGTAATAATGTGGGATGTGTACAGGTGAATTAAAAAGACTGAACTCAAACACAGTTTGTCTTTGGCCAGTCTAAAACATACGACTCCTTTCCAGCCCTGCGATCATTTATTATCCAGTAAAGAAAGGATGGGTTTTTACTCCACAAACACAGTGGTGGTCCTCAGCTAATGATGATTTACCATCTCTTCTCTGAAATGCATGACACAGATTGTTCCAAAATGATCTCACACACACGCACACGCATACACACACACATCTCATGATATTTTTAAGTATGATTTACTTTCGTGCCACTAAAACCAGAGAGGTTGGATCACCTGCATATATTTTCCCTCTCAAACGTGACACTCAAAACACATTTTAGGGGGTACTTTATTTTAAATGATATATATCTGAACATACACAGCAAAAACATCTCAGGTTTTATTGGATTAGTAACCTGATATTCATTTTTCCTCTTAGAAGGGACTGTTGTTAAGACTTAGAAGTATTGCACCCAAAACACATTTTAGGCATTACCCTATTTTAAATGTTATGTATGTGGAAATAAATAGTGAAAGCTTCTTAGGGAATGTTGGATTCTTAACCAGATATTTATTTCTCCTCCAAAAAAAGGACCATCATCATTCCAAAGTATGAATATTTTACAAGAGCATTGAGAAATATATAGTACAATGAGAGAGAGCTTTAGTGTTGGAGAGTTTGGACATACCAGTTCAGAAATCTGAATTCCTAAGGGCACAATTATGACCTCAAAACTATATCATCTACATATTCAACCCAACTATAAAGACTGCCTAATGTGTGAAGTATCTATGTGTGCAGTACATGGACATAAAAGTCAAAGGTTCCTGCTTTTCAAATTTGCTATCCTAACTAGGTGGAACAATACAAGTCAGGAAACAATAACTTTTTAATATTAGCTAGTGTACAGATTTTCCTTAGCTACAGATAGTAGAATGAGTTCAGCTGCTAAGTAAGACTATGAATGGATTCAGTTAATGTTAATTCTAGCAGAGATGAGTTACAAATCCTGCACAGATAGTTTGGCACATTTGACAAGTTTATACTCCCCAGTTCTGTAGAAATAAGAGAAAAGGTAGAAAAATGCAAATAATTATTTAATGAAAACCTGTTTAAATACAAGTGGAAATAACAAGACAGCCAGTAAAATATAATAAAATAACCTACAAGGAAAGCAGAGTAACATTACTCTAAGGTAACAGTGATAAAGAACTTGGCTTTCTATTGTTCTGGCCTAAAGCTATCCAGTCAAATATGACAGCCACTAGCCACAGGTGGCAACTGAGCACTTGAAATACTGTAGGTCTGAACTGAGATGTCCTATAGGTATAAAATCACCAATTTCAAAAACAGTATTAAAAATAGGAAGTAGGGGCCTTCCTGGTGGCACAATGGGTTAAGCACTGTGCTGTGAAGCATCTTCAGCCACTGCAGCACAAGTTTGATCCCTAGCCAGGAGGGGACCCCCATGACACAGCAGCCCTCTCCTGCTCCCCTCAGCAGTGTGGTTCAGTCAGTCTGCCTGCTCTGTTCCTCACTCTGTCTCTGGTGAATCCTCTCACCTCCCCACACCTCTGGCTTGTACCCCATATCTTATATGCATAAATAAATCAATCTTTAAAAAAATAAATAAAAATAGGAAGTAAAATAATTCAATATTTTATTACATGTTGATATGTTAATATTTTTAACTAATTACACTAAATAAATATTTTAATAGTAAAATCTGTATCACCTGTTTTAATTTTTTAAAATGTAACCAACAATTTAACTTACACAAGGGGTTTGCATTTTTTTTTCTAAAATTTATTTTTTTTAAACAATTAACTAATTTATTTATTTTTAACTGAGGAAATACTGGGGTACCCCCATCGGGTATTACAATAGTGCACCCATCACCAACTCTTCCATATTTTACCACCATAGTCCATTGCGCTTCCCTCCCTCTTGGCTCTTACCCCTCCCCTGGTCTCCTTCCTCTTGGTTCTTTAGTTCTATTATCAGCTATGAAGGATTAGTTTCTTGACAACATTTGATCTAAATGATTAATGAAAACTGCTTGCGAATTTATAAATCATTTTGCCCAGCACCCCACATTTTAGAAACAGGAAAATGTAGGCTTAGATAAAGTTCATTAAGCCCAAAATCAGCTGCAAATTCTTTCAGAGTCCAGTATCTTATCAGTAGATCTGCTTATTCTGTTCCCAACTCTGTCTCTGGTGATCTTCTCACACACACATCCCACCACACCTCTGGTCTGTACCCCAGTTCTCGTACACATAAATAAATAAATCTTTAAAAAATGAAATGAATTTTTAAATTCATGTCATGATCTAAGAAAAGTTAATTTGGAGGTAAACAAGTCTATAAACCAGACCAATTTAAAATAAGCTTTTAACTTGTACGTAATTAAAAATAAAGGTTATGTCTCTGTCACATGAATTCTAGTTTTCTTTCTCAAGAATTTTTTACTTCTCTACAATCCCTTGCCCCTCTATTTGTTAAGCAGCCAATTATGTTCAGAACTAGAATTTAAGAAACATAATAACTTAGAGTGAGAGCAATCAAAGTCATCCATCAAGCTCATATAAAGGACATTTTTTCGCTATTCATTTCCATATCTGTGGTATAAGTTATTTGCCAATGGTGAACAAATAGTCCCTGGCCACTAGGAATGTGAATTCAAGATCAAATATAATGTAGGAAACACTGAAGTAAGACTCATTCAATAACTTGATTTAGGGCCAACAACAATTTACCCCACAGCTTAGTCTTCAACTTACATTCTTACTGCAGGAGACAAAAAAAATTTTTTTTCGTGAATTCTTACTATAAAAAGTAAGTCAATCTCTCTCTCTCTCTTTTTTATGTCTCTCATTTTCTAGGAAGAAAAAAACAAAAAGCAAACAAAACAACCATGAAATCCCAGGAATCAAAGCCTGAGTCCTTTCACACCCCCCCCACGCACCCCCACCTCCTCCCCGTTCTTCCCGCTTGTATAGTTCGGGAAGATAGAACAACAAGGCAGCAAATATACATTCCAAGTTTTGCCCCGCCCCCCCAAGTCTCCAGGAGCCCAAATACAGGCTCCGCACATTAACCTCAGGATTTCCTCAGCTGTGGTTGCTGAAAACATGCTGTGAGCACTCTCTGCCCCTTGATCTCCAGGAGAAAACAGGAGCTAATTTGAAGTCAGCCCTGTCTGCCATATCCTGCAGAGGCAGCCTTATCTATCTGCCTCAGGGATAATGTTTAGTGACCAACTCACACACTCTGAAATCCACCCCTCCCTCTAAAATTAAACAAAAAGAGAAATAATTTAACTTTATTCTTGCCATTAAAATAAACTTAATTATTACTAGGACAGCTTATTTTCAAGCAATCAACAACCGTGTTCAGAAGTAGGGTTTAAGCAACATACTAGAGTTAAAATGGAGTACGCATATTTAAAAATAATATAATTAGGGACTTGGGGGACTACTGATTAGCTATATCATTCTTGCTACTATTTCCAGGCACTGTCTCTGAATCATGGCAACTTTTCAATTCTCAAAGATCAAACTCCCTCCTAACCAGTACACTGACCCTGTCTATTGTCCTGTCATGTCAACAAAGGAAATGAAATATACATTTAATTAATTAAATATTTCATAAATACACACATTTATTTTCTTTAAATACTTATAGAAGAAAATTTTTTTTTGCAACGGATTGTTTTGCAAAGACAGCAAATAATCAAGATGCAGTTAACATTAAAATAATTCAATTGTTATTAAAATGATCTAGTCTAGATCTGGCTATGTGTTCTTGAAAAAGTCACTCTCTATGAATCGCAGTTTCTCCAGACTTTCAAATAAGGAAAATTTTATTTCATCTCTAAAATACCATGATTGAACAAAACATTACTTCTTGAAATAACTCTAAAATTATCTTTAAAATTCCATTCCTATCTAGTTTGCAATTCTAAATTTTAGTCAAATCACGATACACTAAGAAAATAGGTTAATTTTATTTTAATTTTTGACATTGCAAAAACTATCCAATTGAGTTGTGGTTTTATTAATGAAAAAGCAATGAAAAGCAAAACAATGCCAAATGCATACTACTATTTTCTTTCTGGAAATAGAGACAAGGCTAGTGTCTTGGAAAGAATGAGTTTGAGACTTGTACAAATAAACTATGTGTATACTTGGCATAAAATGTATTTTTATATATCACTGTAAACCCTCACATTGTTTTAAAATACCTTACAACTGGCATGTTTGTACCAGTGTAGAGTAAAATTATCCCACGCAGGATCGTACTTATTGTTCTCTCTCCGAGTAAAGAGGAATTGAGAGGAAAGGGCTCTGGGTCCTCATGCTTCTATGTAGGTATTCGCACCAGTACATACCAGGGCTTGGATGTGGGACTCATAACCGCCTTGTCAAATCTTTAGAGTTCTCCATGCTGCATATCCTAGTGAGGAAATCTTTGGGCTTTACAGACTAGTAGTAGATGTTAGAAAATGCTATCCAGCTCCACAGTTCTGTAATAACAAAGCAGATGAATTTGGAGATTTTTATGATTATGATGGAAACAGAAAGCAAGTGCATTTATTGTTGAAATATTTCTCAGGGAGGAAGACTTGGTTCAAGCAGTGTGACCCACAATGGCATGTCTCTGACACTGTACCAGACTTGCGTTATTTCATGAAGGAAAGGAAATTTTTAGGATCACAAAGAAGAGAAGACAATCTTGAAAATGATAGTTCTTTAAAAATGATTTAAATTAATTTCGAATAAGATCTTTAATTTTCTTTTTTTATTCTATTTTCCCCTTTAATTTATATATATTTGACATCAATTGTAATTCCCATGTGTTCCCCATCACCATATCACCAGTGCACCATCACCTCAGTCCCCCGTGCTCTCATCTGCCCTCAACCCTCTTCCTCCCCCCTTCCCACCAAGTATCCCCGATTTGTCCTTGTCCTTTCATTTTTAGTTTTTGTGTCTTTATTGTTATAATTTTGCTGAATAGTATAGATTGCTGAATAGTATTCCATCGTGTATATGTACCACAGCTTCCTGATCCACTCATTTGTTTTTGGGCATTTAGGTTGTTTCCAGGTCTTACCTCTTGTAAAGAGTGCTGCTATAAACATAGGGGTACAGTATTCTTTTGAATCAGTGTATTTGTGTCCTTTGGGTATATGCCTAGGAGTGGGATTGCTGGATCATATGGAAGTTCCATTCTTAGTAGATTGAGGAACCACCATACTGCTTTCCATAATGGTTGGACCAGCTTGCATTCCCACCAGCAGTGTAAGAGAGTTCCTTTTTCTCCACATCCTCGCCAACATTTGTTGTCACTATTTTTTTTTTTTTGATATGTGCCATTCTCACTGGTGTGAGGTGGTATCTCATAGTGGTTTTGATTTGCATTTCTCTGATGACAAGAGAAGTTGAACATTTTTTCATATGCCTGTTGGCCATTTGCATTTCAAGATCTTTAATTTTCTTATTTCACACACCATCGGTGAAGACCCCATGATGACTAGGCATAGATTCAGGGAAAAATATTGCGGAATCACTGAGTTACAATGCAAAATCTTTCTTTAATCCTACCCCATCAGAGTGTTTTCTTTTTCCATTCTTATTACCAGTTTGCTCATTTATGTCTATTGTATAAATAATCCACATTGCTCATATAGTTGTTCATTTGTGTGCAGTCCCACTAAATAGTGAGGATTATTTCATTCATCTTTTGACTTCAGTGCTCACTAATTTTGGAGATCCTTTGATGGATGAATGAGAGTGTGAGAGTGGATGAGAGAATAAATCAATGTAAGAATAAATGAATGAGTAAAGCTCAGGCACATTAAACACTTGCTCAATTCCATGTGTTAGATTGTTTTCCCTACTGAGGAGCTAGAGGGCTGAGGAGCCTGATATTCCTTACAAAGGAAGTGTATGTCTGAGACATCAACCACCAGCTGCCATTGTGGATATGTTATAGTTCCATACATAAACAGAATCAATTCAGTGCTTCTGATAAAACTTTGGATCATTCAGAGCTCTCACCAGCTAAAACTCTACATTGGGAACTCCACAGATGATTCCCTAGTTACATATACTATACATAGGAGAATTCTGTATTAGCAGCTTTTTACCTATGCTTCAGGTAGTCTTATTTCAGGTATAATAAATTTGGACCAATAAAAGAGGATCACTATGGAACCAACAATTACTTTCTTCCTTTCAGTTCTTGAAAGTACAGCCATTAAAGCTGGAAAAAAATGATCACTTTTAGGGGTTGGGATGGTTATCTATTAATATTTCTGAAGATTCTTACATTTATATGGTTTTGTAACTATTGTTTGTGTGGATAACTTTCTTTAAAAGTGAGACTCTTACCATTACATGCAAATGATAGTATGATATTGTTACATGTTAATGATTATTAATAAAAGGTGGGATTTTAATCCTGAGTAAGGAAAAGTGACATCAGATTTAGAAACAAATTATAAACCAAAGAACTCTCAATCTCAAAAATTCTCACTATTTTTCAGATACCTCCAGTTCAAACTGACACCTCTTAGGAATTCTGAAAAATAATATTTAAGCATAAAAAAACCCCACGAAACATAGTGACCCTTAACATCATACAACAAATACCAAAAATACAATATAAAATACATCCCATTTTTATCCAGTCCATAGGAGTATGACCTTCGATAAAGAGACTTCACCTTCAATAGTTTGAAATGAGTCTTTGAGATGTCATGTATCGAGTATGAAGAACAGGATATTCAAGAAGACATCCCTTCAACAACTGCTTATTTACAGAACATTTAGATCTGGTTACTCATCTGTCATCAAGCTGTGACTACCCAGCATTCTCTGGATCCTTGAGCAGTGTTGTGGAATTTGATTTTATCATTTTGCTATTCTATCTCTGCGTCTACCTATTTAGTTTTGAAGTATCAACTGTCTGTATTATGGTGCATATCTAAACACTACTCTTTGGTTATCAGGAGTTGAATATCAGAAAATATTTAGTTAATGATAACAAGACATATTATAAGCTATTACTAATCAGCAATGTGCTTGAATTTTAAAATGTTTCTCAATCATCAACTCCTAAATTTCATATAAATATATCAGAATACTCTTGGACAACTTTGTGTAAGTGGAAGACTGGACTAATTATTATAGATTTATTAGTATTTCTATTTTGTAAAATTGTTGCCATAAACAGTTGATGAAACCAAGTTGCAAATTTTAAAGCATATGTAAAGTCAAAAATATGGACAATGGAAAAGTCAAAATAGAACAAAGCAGGATGTAAAAGTTTCTAACTGGTTATCTGTAAACTGAAAAATGTGTATCATTGCCTAATGAAAACTAATATTCAAGAGATGATAAAAATAAGTGGGTAAAAGCTTTTAGATAATGTTCTTCACTTCATATTACAAACGGTTATAGGGTTGTGTTCTTTACAGGTACAAACTAATTTTGGCCCAAAGTTATTTGACATAAAATTTTGTCAGCATATAATATATTTAAAATACTGTGTCCAGGATTAATTGGGAAGAGAAATTATATGCACACACACACACACACACACCACTTGGAAATGATGGCAAAAATAGAGGCATTTATTAAAATTTTTGCCATTTAAGCATTTTATAGTTAATAAAAATTATTAGATATTTAATATCTAATATCTAATTAGATATTTAATATGTGCTTAATTGTAAACTATTTACCAGGTATATAGAAGGGCAAAAATTATTTGCTTGATTTTCCAATATTCTACAGAACATCTTCACATGGGGGATTTTCATATTAAATAACATTCCAACTTTTCTTCAACATCTATACTTTGTTAAAATTTGGCATTCAAAGACGTATACTACATGATTATATAGAAAAAGATTGTCATGGTGGTATTCAAGACTAAACTTGAAGTATTCTTTTATACCTGCTTCTGTTTTTATTGACTCTCCCAGGAACTCAGATGAAATTTGAAGTTCCATCATCATCCCACATAAAAGATGTCGCTATTCCTCTGTTGTGATTTCTATCTTATGTTTCTCTTCCACCAACCCTCTCTTTCCATGTTCTTTTATAGAAATTCTTTCTCCTATATCAAAGCATCCAAACTGTCCTCCTCAACTATGATCTTTTCATCCTCTACCCTATCTCCATTATTTTCTGATTTCTTCTCTTCCTCCTTCCTCCCATTCGTCCATGCATTTCATCATTTCCTTTTGCCAAGACTGGCTTTCTTTTACTTCATCCTGTTCTCTGCAGGTGAAAATTCTAAGTATTCTTTAAACCTCTCAAATATTACCACTTCTAGGTACTTTTTCAGAAACCTCCAGCAAGAACCAAAAATCATACATCTGCACCTCCCAACACTATTAGTAAGTTTCTAAGAAACTGAATCATATTCTACTTTCTACTGAGGGAATTTCTATACTTGTTTTATCTATTTTACTGCTTCTAAAACCATTTGAAAGTTTCTTTTCTGATGTGTGTTTGTATCCTCCTCAAAACTAGTCACAGTGTAAGTATTCAAAAAACAATGAATGAATAAGTAAAAGAGTGAAACAGTGAGCAAAAAGTGACTAAAGATAGACATGGTAGAATTAACTTGAAAGATGTAGCAATGAAAAGAAAGATGATGTACAGCATTGCTCAAAAGGTTATAAAAATTAGGTATAATATCAAAGGCTATGAAGGAAATAATTTATACTAAGTACATGGAAAATTTCCCTAAAGGAATTGCCTCTGTATAATGACAATTTCCTACTTAGTGATGAAAGGAAATTATAATTTGGATTGAAACTAAAAGACCTTCTATTTTTCACTGTAATTCTATTTCTATCCAAACTGGAAAGGGCAGCGTGGGGATAAGTCTCAGCTGTCATTCAGATGCCCTGGTTCACATCTTGGTCTCTTATATTTCTGGATTTTGTGATTTTTATCTACGGGTACTCTCAGTAGCAATTAACCATTAATCATGGACATTTTAACTGTAGACACATCAGAGATGACAAACCAAGATTAAAGATATATGACAAATGCAGTAAAAAACATTCTCTGCTTAATTTTTCATATTTACTCATCAAAAATTGCACCTCTAGTAATGAAAGGTAGGCTCAAGATTTTTTTAAGAGTGCAATCTATCTTGCAGAATATCTGTGAAACAGCTTAAGAACTGTGGTGTGTGAGGGGGTGGGGCACAGAAGAGTTTCCACAAAAAGAAAAAAAATAGACACTGTTCAAATCCCAGCTTAGTCCTACCCTTCGGTGCTGGTCAATAAACTCGGTACCAGATATAAACAAAACATTCCATTCAACATTATGTCAACCTTCAGCAAAAAGGTCATCCATCACTGTACATTAATGTTCTGAACACCTGTAAAATCCGATGTGCATTCTTTTAGGTCATTTTTTTCAACTCTGTGTCTGTCAGAGATACCCCCCACCATATACATATTATTTATGTTGGGAGTAGCTTTCTAAATGTCACCCAAATGAATTAGTATCACGCTGAGTCTCGGAGTTAAGAGAGTCGCCATGTGCATTTATGTGTTTTCTCTCCCCGAATACTGACACATTTATATCCTTCTCCCGTCTGCTCTGGCTTTGGCAGGGATGCATAGTACAAGCAGTTTATTTTACTATGACATGGTGACAAAATAGAACTTTATTTATGTGAACCTGGTTAAAAACGCCCTGGCTAAAAAATATGACACCAGTTAAGGAAATCTAATAAAACCTCTTGTAGAAATGGTGTAAAGTATAGAGTTTTATTTGGAACTTAATGAGGTTAGTAATGCAGTTTGTACCTTACTGTGTCTACCAAGTAACACCAGGCCAATATTGCTGAATGTTTTTAAAGGTAGCCCAATCTCTGTTAATTTGGTCAGCCACTTTTAGTTGCCAACTATTCCTTCCTTCCTTACTTCCTTCATTCATTCTTTCAGCAAACAGAATATTTACCACATATCTATTTTATGGAGCTAGAGAGGAATTACATTATTGTTTAGATATAGGGAAGTTCAAACCATTCTTATCAAAATTTATGAGTTCTCCTCAGAATCTCTGTAAGAAGCAGCTCCCTAATCACAGGAAAAGCCATGGAAGCTTAAAGAAAATGAAAACCCTGAAATTATGTTGGTGTTAAATGACTTATCTGGCAATAATTTGTGAGTGACAAAAACAGATACCTTTATTCACATATTATATCATGGCTCTTGGATATAGTGACACAGCAGCATTTATAAATAATGCCTCCCAAAAGGTCAGAAATTTTTGTATCTCAAGTGTGGGTCTCTGTATGCATACAAACAGAAATATATGGAAGTTTCATATCTAAATTTGTATTGTTTTTCCAAGGTAACATACTGAAAGACTGCATATGATACAGTCTACTGACTGCCCAAAGCATTTTTGGCTCTTGCCTTAGACATGACGATCTGATTGCCCTGGCAGATCACAGAAGAAAACACCTCTCACTACTTTAGAGACACTTGGTTGATTATTATGCCCCTCCCTCCTCTCTCATAATATTTCTAGTTCTCCCTCATTCCTTACTTCTTTTCAAATGTAATTCATCCTATCTATCTTAACAACTAGCTTCAAGACTTCTGGTCAGAGCATATTAAAATGGTTTTATTATATAGAACTTGTTCTCACAATGATATAATGCAATGTTTTATTGCATTATAGTTTTCTCTCTTTGGTAGGTCTAACAAAGGACTTGGCTGGGTTACATATTAGTAGAGAATAAAAGATGAATGTTTTTACAAGTTACTTTTTAAAGCTCATTAGGACACTAAACCTATTTAGGCCTGCCTTTATCATACATATAAAGTTACTGAGGATAATTCAAATAGGCCATTTGCAGGTATGTTTGGGCAGATAGTCAAATTGCCAATGACCTACTACTCCCTCTGTCATCCCTTGTTGTCTAACTGCTTGTGTGTTGTGCAGCACAAAGAAGTACTCACATCCAGTCCAGGGCCCTTCTGTCCAAGTCAGACAATACTCACTCAGAAGCACACACCACAACTACAGCTCCAACTTTACATTTCCTCTTCTGCAGTTAGTGTGCACATTCATTTCATATAGTGAAGAGGAAGGTGAGTCTGAATAAATTCCATAATTGAAAAATCATTTACGAGTTTGTCCTTTTAGAAATCTCAGAGTAAATTCCTTTCAAGTCTTCCTGCAAGTGTGTTTCATTATCATTTTTGATGCAATGAACACCCACCCAGTCAGAGGCAAGCTTCCTAACATCAGAGATACTAAGAGTCATTAACTGTGCCCTGTGCAAACTAGCCTTGTCACTAGGTGTTCAGGCCTTACCCAGATATGGGAGACTGGTTCTCTCCTCCCACATAACACTGTCAGGGTCACACACACATATATACACACGTACACACACACTCACACACGCCAGAGGAGGAGGACTCTGAGTGATGCCATTTGGTTTTCAAGAGTTTACATGAGGTTGCCATATGGATGAATCAGAACAGAGTGGGCAGAGCCAAAACCAGCTGAAGGAAATCTCTAAAATCAAGACACACTTCAAAATTGTCTCTGCAACCAGCTTCTTGATAGAGTAACACACTTCTTCAGGTCTGTTTGTTGAAACTGTCTTCCTAGGATATGTAGACTGACTCCACAAAGTCTTAGCCTTTCAGTTGACTAGTAAATAAATGATTCCACCATCACACACATGTAGTGAGGAGAACATGTACCTCTCATGATTGCTTTGAGCCTCATTTGAAATGTCTTAAAAGGGAGTCTATGTGTGTGGCAAGAATTCATAGCCCATTTGGCTTTCGGGGGTGTCCCTGCCATAGTCAATGTGCCTCACACTTCCACAGTACACTGAGGGGCGACTCACTACTTCCTCCTCCAGCTGACCCCCATTTACATAGCCTTCTTCCCTCCACTAGAATTCCAGGATGGAGTGAAGACAGTGGAATTGACTGGTTTGACTACTCAATCTCAACCTGATCCTATTCACACAAATCAGGATGCCCTCCTGTCTCTACTGCGTCTACAAACAATGCTCAAGAAAGGTCTTCTAAGGTTTCTAACCCCCTCTAACCTCCCGGTAACTACACATGGAGGAGGTGATGCCTCACCTGCTTTCACAAGCTGAGAAATAAGGTTGCTAAACCCAAGTATAGTCGATATTTGCCCATCCTTCCTAGAACATGAGAAAGGGTAGGCTCAAGAAAGCCCATAAACCACCAGCTGATCTGAGACAACAAAAGAAAAAAAATGAAAAGAAATAGTATAAGTCAAATTTTTGCTCATTTTCGCCTTCAGATCTTTGAATTTCCTGAATATAGATTCTGCCCTATGGTCCACAGTTCCTGTCTGGTCCTAGTAAACAGACCAACACATGACAGATATTTCAATACCTAGTTAGCAACAATAAGGTCTGTGACCAAGAAGAAGCTCAAACATTGATCTTCTCCAGTAGTGTTCAGATAAGAGAAATGTCAGAACATTAGAGAAGAGATCACTAAAGGAGATAGAAGAAATGCACTGTTCTCTTCCTTCTGCCACTTGCCAATCAAAAAATTCATAGGCCACTTAACTTCCTCACTATTAGATCACCTGTGAGTCCAATTAGAGCAAGAAAATGCTCCCAGCTTCTCTGCAGACTTCTGGACATCGAATGAGATGAGGTGAGCATGAAGCCCACCCACAAAAAATTAGCCACTTTTGGATTTTTTAACTTAGAAGAGAAAATTAGAATCTAATCATTTCATCCAAATATGGTGAAGTGTTTGTATAATTATAATCTGTCTTCACTAACCAATTTATGTCATCCAATTTTCTGTCTTGTGACTCCTATTCTTATCTATTTATACCTTTTTCACTTCGATAGTTTTAACCACACAGGCATGCGTTTATGACTAAGAAAGCTATCTGAGATTTCTAGGATAACAATGGAAAATAAGCCAAGATTTAGAAAACTTGCTTTCGTTAAATGGAGAACCAGATTTCTATGTTTGCAATCAGTGATGAGATGTAGAGAGAGAAGAGGTGGATAAGTAGAGATCCTGTCAGATAAACTCCTATACTTCTCAAATCATTATGTTAATAGTTCTTTCTCAAGCATGACTTTTTCATATAATTTCATGTCCTCCTCCAATGCACCCTCTATGCTGATATCACTCTTTTGCCACCTTTCTCATTTGTATTTCATCCTCCTTGCAATCTCAGTCCTTTCTTTCTCTCCCTTCTCTGACCCACTCGCCCTGAAGATAGCTACACCATTACCTCTAATTTGTTTTCTCACTTACATTTTTACAGCAAATGAATTGCTTTAGTGTGAAAATGTAAAGACACAGACTGTGGTGATGTGCACTGCCCTTCCCAGCAGCACCAAATACAACGGCATTCAAATAAGCAGGAAAGTCCATGCGAAGAGCAACTAGACAGCAGGATGCTCCCGCTCCCTGAGTCAGCTATTCGTGAAGCCACTCTCCTTGTATGTAACTCCAGTGTTTTGCCAATAATCATAAAGAATAAAAGTTCACAACATGTAGAACACAACCACCTAGCTGCTCGTTCTGACAGCTGTAACTCTGTCTCCACTGTACAATATTTTTAAGTAATCACAAATGCTCAAGTTGAGGAGGTTTCAGATGATTCTTCTCAAACTTGCATATGCAGAAATACCTGGGAGAGCTTGTAAAGACCTACTCACGGGGAGTCTGAATCTGAAGGTCTGGGAACCTACAGTGTTAGCAAGTCTTCCCCAGATGATATAGGGTTTCCCAGAGTGACACTTAAAAAACATTACCCTAAAAAGGTTTTGCTAAGAAAGCCACCACTACTATAGTATGCAGGCTGGGAGATCTAAGAGGTTTGGTCTCTGGAGGAGACCTTAATGTCCTTAGGCTCAGTTTTGTCCCACAAGTCTGGGGCCACTCCCCTCCTGCTATGCAAGTTCCTGCTAGTGAGGAAGTAGAGGGCACTGGGTCATCTAATTTAACACTTAAGCTACAGTCTTTGTAGGATATAAAGGGAAACATGGGGCTCTTCCAGAGTGGTGAGACAGTGCTTTAGAAAAGGCAGTGTATCGATGGAATACTATTCAGCAATCAAAAAAGAAAAACTAGACACATTCATAGGAACATGGATGGAACTGGAAGGGATTATGCTCAGCGAAGTAAGTCAGA